>VZQC01010310.1:2031663-2095808 GCA_009823505.1 Rhizomys pruinosus
TCAGCACCAGCTACACCTCACCTGCCTGGAAATACTGTGCAGCAGAGGCAGCCATATGCCTGTATATCCCAAATCTAATTGGCTATTGGCTCTCTCCTTGGAGGAATAACCCATGGCTGATGCCACAAGCTTACATCCTCTACAGGTTAGGAGATGTTATAAGCCACAGTAAGACCCTGTCATATTTAACAGGAAAAAATGTAATTCATGGATTAACATATCATCCAAACATATGTGTCTATACCAAAGTAACCAACCATAACTATTAGTGCTGTTTAAATACCTATATATCTAATTGCTTGTGCTTCATTAGTAGGATCAAAAGGTTATTCCTGGATAAACTGTCAGCCCATGAAAGGAAACAGCCAGAATTGACCAGAGTCCAAGACAACAGCTCCACAGAGAGTGGACTGTTTTGCTTCTCATCCACCTGTGCCCCTTTCCTAAGCCTAGCGACACCCTCTTCTGACCTCTGCAGCATTGCACGACACAGGTGCACAGACCTGCATGCAGATAGTACATTCATACACATAGAAAATAAATAAATAAAATAAAATAAAATAAAATAAAATAAAAATAGTAAAATAATAACCAACATAGTGGTGTACACCTTTAATCCTAGCACTGGGAGACAGAGGCAGGCAGATTTCTGTGAGTTCAAGTCCAAGCTGGTTTGTATAGCAAGTTGTAGGACAGCCAGGGCTACCTGGTAAAACCCTGAAAAACCAAAACAAACAAAAAACCCCCAACCAAACAAAAAAAACAAATAAAAAAAACCCACCAAATAAATACAGGGAGGACTTATGATAGTACAGCTTGTGATACAGGACTTGCTTACGTTGAGAAAGGCTCTAGGTTCAATCTCTAGAACCCACAAAGCAAAAAACAAATCCATACAGGCCCTAAGTATGAGGGCAAGACTAGAAGCTCACCAGGACCTTGAGCGATGCCTGCTGGGCTGTAGTGCGGCACACCTAGAGGACTGATGCAGTGAAACCGAACTGAAGGAGGAATTTTTGATTTAGTATCAACTTTCAACCTTTGTAGAAAAGCCTCTTCAATTGAGTTCAGAATAAATCTTTAAATATTTTGACTCCAGATTAGAAATTCATTTTTCCTTAGAAAAACAATTCTAAGAAATTGAATTTTATGGGGGCTGGAGAGATGGCCTAGCGGTTAAGAGCGCCGACCGCCCTTGCAGAGGACCTGGTTTCAATCCCCAGCACCCCACATGGCGGCTGAGAACCGTCTTTGACTCCAGTTCCAGGGGAATCAGATGCCCTCTTCTGACCTCCGCGGCATTGCACGACACGGATGCACAGACCTGCATGCAGACAGTACATTCACATACATACTAAATAAATAAATAAATAAATAAATAAATAAATAAATAAATAAATAAATAAGAAATTGAATTTTATATTCTTCTGTGTACTGTTAGTGTATTCCTTAAAGGTAGTCTGCAAGCTTAGCCTCCAAGGGCCACACTCAACAAAGAGGAAACCCAGCTGGCCTCGAACTCACAGAGATCCCTGTGCCTCTGCCTCCTGAGTGCTGGGATTAAAGGTAGCACCTGCTTCCAGGCCTGGCTTGAGAGAGCATTCTCTAGGGACTGGTGGTCTTGACTGAGCCTGATGGCTTTTATTGCTCCCTGTGTCTGTGGGGGACTAGCATGGCTTCTAGCTGTGCATGTGTAGTCCCTGCCTGGCCAGAAGATGTCACTATAACAGAAGAAGAGAACAGAAACCTTTTAAACTAGTTTCTTTTATATGGTGCCTGACCAAAATAGTACTTTTAAAGTGATGGTCTAGAAGTTATCGTATTTTTTTTTAATCTGGAAATATTTTTGAAGGTCATGAAGAGATTGTCTGATCTTTACTTTTTCAAAATTTGAACTCACACCTGCAACCCCAGGACTCAGGAGGCTGAGGTAAGAGTTCAAGGCCAACCTGGGCTACATGAGACCCTATGTCAATAAATACATTTTTTTTACATGTAGTGAAGAACCAAAGGAAGCCATTTTTAATAATTTTATAAAGCTAAGAAATCGTTCTTTGATTTTAAACTAAGGTCAGACTCTTCGGTTTACTCTTTCTGTTTTTGGTGCTAGGGACCAAACCCAGAGTCCTGAGCTTGCTAGGCAAAGTGCTGCTCTTGCAGAGGACCCAGGTCCAGGTCCCAGCACCCACATGGTGGGTGACAGCCATCTGTAACTTCAGCTGCAGGGGATCTGATGCCCTTCTCTGGCCTCCTTGGGGAGCAGGCACATACATACATGTAGGCAAAAGATTCATACACATAAAATAAAAATAAATAAATCTTTAAATCTCCAACCATTGGTTTTGTTTTGTTTTTGAGACAGGAGCTTATACAGCCCAGCCTTGCCTCAACCTGGCTATACAGGGTCCGACTTCTGACACTGCCTCCTGAGTTCTTGGATTACAGGCCCCATCCCAGGTTGTATGTGGTGCTGGGGATCAAAACCAGGGCCTCCTGCATTCTAGGCAAAACATAGGAGCCAAGATGTATTACCAGACCTCCAGATTTTGTATTTTTATATTTATTTATTTATTTATTTATTTATTTATTTATTTATTTATTTTTATGGGACAGGGTCTCCTTGTAGCCCCAGCTGGCCTGGAACTTTCTATGTAGACCAGGCTGCCCTCAAACACAGAGATCAGATTTTTTTTTAAATTTTATTCTTCTATGAGAGAATTTCCTTCTAGCTTTAGCTGGTCTATGAGTAGACCAGGCTGATCTAGATCTCACAGATACCCACCTGCCTCTGCCTCAGGAGTGCTGGGTTTAAAGGCAGGTTCCTCCACACCTGTGGAGATCTGAATTTTTTTTTAATTTTATTTTGTATGTGTATGAATGTACTGTCTGCATGTAGGTTTGTGTACCCGTGTCGTGCAATGCGCGGAGGTCAGAAGAGGGTGTCGGATTCCCCTGGAACTGGAGTTACAGACGGTTCTTAGCCGCCATGTGGGTACTGGGGATCAAACCCGGGTCCTCTGCAAGAACAGTCAGTGCTCTTAACCGCTAGGCTATCTCTCCAGTCCAAGAGATCTGAATTTTTATAAAATTTAAATTTCCAGCCTTCTGGGCTTCCCTGGAGTGTGAGGGAGAAAGTTCCTTGTGTGAGGGAGAAAGTTCTTTGTGTCTTTGTGTCTCCCGCCCTTAGGCTATGTACCCTATATAATCTCTCTCTCTTTTTTTTGGTCTTTTCAAGACAGGGTCTCCCTGTAGCCCCAGCTGTCCTGGAACTCACTCTGTAGACCAGGCTGGCCTTGAACTCACAAAGATCCACCTATCTCTGCCTCCCAAGTGCTGGGATTAAAGGCATGTGCCACCACACCTGGCCATACCCTATATAATCTCTTTAACTTAAACTGTGGTATAACCTTAAGGGTCACACAATTCTGTCATGTAGGAAATTCCTTTAGGAAACTGGCCAAAACACAGTTTTCTGCCAAGAACCAAAGAAGACCTTCGTGTGTTTTTATTTGCTTTGGGGTTTGCATTTCTGCAGGCAACACCGCGCTGCTCCTCCTACTGTGTGTTCAGCACTCTTTCCCGGAGCCCAGCTGGCTGTACCTTGAACTCATCCTAGGCACCCTGGCCCTGGAACTGCTCTGCACCCTCTCCTGTCTGCTCCTTTATGCAGGTGAGAGTACACTGGGCCCTTCTGTGGCCTTTCCCTGCTTCCTGCCTCCAGTCTGAAGACAGCCTGTATTTTGTAAAAAGTTTTCTTTCTTGGGAGAACTCTTTGAGTCCCTCTGCCTCTCACTGTGGACCATGTCCAGACTTCTCTCAGACCAATTAGAAGAGACAGCCTAGTGACTACGTCAGTTTTCTACATTCTTGTTAGCCATAAATTTTGGTAAACTAAAGCAAAGCTTTCTTTACACACACACACACACACACACACACACACACACACACACACACACACCCCACGAAGCAAAAAAGTTTCTTCCTCAAAGTTAACCAAGATGGCCTTGAATTTATGGCAAACCTCCCTCCTCAGCCTCGAAAGTACATGGATTATGGGAGTGAGCCACCATGGTAGGCCCTAAAAGTAAACTTGATACTTAAAAATAAAAGTACTGGGCTGGAGAGATGGCCTAGCAGTTAAGAGCACCAACTGCTCTTGCAGAGGACCCAGGTTCGATCCCCAGAACCCACATGACGGCTGAGAACTGTCTTTAACTCCAGTTCCAGGGGAATCCGATGCCCTCTTCTGACCTCCGCCGCACTGCATGACATGGGTGCACAAACCTACATGTAGACAGTACATTCATACACATAAAAAATAAATAAAATTAAAAAAATAAAAAATAAAAGTACTAAATAATTAGATAAGTAAATGACAAAATTGTAGGTGTAAAATGGCAATTAGCCAAAGGTTGCTTTAGAATCTTCTTTCTGAGTTTATAGTTGTCTAAAGGTTGGTCTGTCTTTCTGAAAACCCTCAGTGGTAAAATTAATTAGACTCTAGATATTTTAAGTGGAAATAATATGTAAGAGTACTGCAAAAGAAAAATTCAGACCCTGGAGAAATCTAGACTTTTATCCCACTAGTAGTAACGGCACTATATCTGTCCCTTAATATTAGCTGACTTGGCACTGAGCTGACAGTCATTTTATTTAAAAGACTTGATCCATTTTGAAGGAAATCATTTCTCTTGCTTATCAAAGAAGTCATAAGGACTTTAGCTCAAGTTGTTTTTGTTTTGTTTTCTTCCTGCCTTTTTGAGACAGGGTCTCTTCGTAGCCCCAGCTGACCTGGAACTTGCTGTGTAGACCAGGCTGGCCTTGAAATCATAGAGATCTGCCTGCCTCTGCCTCCCAAGTGCTGGGATCAAAACTGTGCACTGCCACGTTGGCCTCAAGTTTTGCCTTATGAATACTAAGTGTATGTCCTTAAAGTCAAGAAAAGAGTGTTTGGAAACGAAAAATGAGGAAGGGCAAGGCGGCTCCCTGTGTAAAGATACTTGGGGCCAAGTCTGAGGACCTGAGTTTGATCCTACAGCTGACATGGTGGAAATACCTTCCACAAGGTGTCCTATGACCTCCACAAATGCAGACACTCACACATAAATAAACAGATATGTTTATACTGTGAATGGAACAACTAGTTTTTTTTTTTTTTTTTAATGTGAATGAGGGCATGGTTTTTAAATGTCACATGGAGAAGAGCATGGTGGTTGACACCTGTAATCCCAGCACTCTGCTCAAAAGCATGGTAGTCGACACCTGTAATCCCAGCACTCTGACTGCTCAAGAGGATGGTGGTTGACACCTGTAATCCCAGCACTCTGACTGCTCAAGAGCATGGTGGTCGACACCTGTAATCCCAGCACTCTGACTGCTCAAGAGCATGGTGGTCGACACCTGTAATCCCAGCACTCTGACTGCTCAAGAGGATCCTGAGTGAGGCCAACTTGAGCTGCAGAGTGAGACCTTGACTCCAAAACAAACAAAAGAGCTTGTTTGCATCTATCAGTCCAGTTGGGTTCAGGGTTATGTTTATACCTCATTCCTAAAAAGGAGACCACTCAGTACATTTCATAGAACAGAATGAAGCTTTAGTCTTAAGTAAGCTTAATTACTCAGTATGTACTCATATAGGAGATCTTCAGGTACATCAGTAGAGTGATCCTTGTGTCATGAGCATTGAATCATTCTGTTGATTGAGAGCAGATCCATTTTATGATGGATTATGTCTACTACTATCAGTGGGGCTATAGTTTATTGTTTTGTTTTTGTTTTCTTGAGACTGGTATCATGTATCCCAAGCTGGCCTCAAACTTGCTAAATACTTGAAGCTGGTCTTGAACTCTTGATCTTTCCACCTCCAAAGTGTTGTGATTATAGGCAACCCCAGCCCCACAGATTTTTACATGAAAGAGCGCCTTTAAATGGTTCTCACTGGAGAGAATTTAGAGAGTAGCTTCTAGGGACAAATGTTGATTTGATCATTGTGTCACAGAAAATTTAAGCTTGGTTCTCTGATGTATTATTCTTTTGCTTTTCCATATTAGAAATATTTTTTATTTTTATTTTATTTTACTTATTTAGACAGGGTCTCATGTATTTGAAGGTGACCTTGAATTTGAGACCCTCCTACCTCTAACTCCTCAGTGTTAGGATTATTGGAAGAGCCACTATGCCTGCTTTTATACTAAAAAGATATTTTTATTTTATGCATTTGTGCTTTGCCTACATGTATGTAAGCGTACCACATGTATGCAATGCCCGTAGAGATAGAACAGAGTGTCAGACCCCTCAGAACTGGAATTATGGATGGGGGGGGCTTTTTGAGACAGGGTCTCCCCGAGGTCCCAGCTGGCCTGGAGCTCAGGATGTAGACCAGGTTGGCCTTGAACTCACAGAGATCAGCCTGCCTTTGCCCCCCAAGTGCACCACCACACCCGGCCACTAAAAAGATTTTTAAAGATAGCTAGTTGTAAAAGTATTGATTGAAATTCTTGAATATGGTTATCTGATCTACTAATTCTAACCTAAATTTCACTGACTTATTTGTGTTGAATGTAGTTAAGTCCCTAAGACTTGTAAAGCATTGATTTGCCTGACTGTTGCTACAAGAAAAAACTGGGAAAATAAAATTTAAAGCAATTTTATGATAGTAAATTTAACTCTGCATTTATTTAAGACTAAGTAAAAGAGCTGGGTGTGGTGGCACATGCCTTTAATCCCAGTGTTCTGGAGGCAGAGGCAGGCAGATCTGTATGCGATAAAGGCCACCTTGGTTTACATAGTAATTTTTAGGCCAAGTGAAGCTACAGAGAGACCCTGTCTCAAAACAAAACAAAATATCAAAAAAAAAAAAAAAAAAGAAAAGAAAAAAAGAGTGTCTACTTCATGATGTGGTCATGAGAATTAATTGAGGTCACCCATCCATGATAGTTCAACTGTGTCTCATGTGTTATAAATGTACATTATCAGCTATTGTTATTACTAAACTTATTAAACATTATTAAATGGGTCTCTGATATATGCATTTTTCTTGATTTTGCGTATTAAAAATTTGGGGGGGCATCTTTTTGAGACAGAGTCACTAGGTAGCCCCAGCTAGCCTGGAACTTGCTATGTAGACCAAGCTGACTTTGAATTCACAAAGATCCACCTGCTTCTGCCTCCCTGGCTCTGAGACTAAAAATATGTTCCATCCTGCTCGGCTTTAAAAATATTTTTTATTAAAAAGAATAAAAAATTTTTTTTAATTATTTTTATTTTTATTTTACGGGTGACTTGGAACTTGCTATATAGACCATTCTGGCCTGGAACTCACAGATATCCTCCTGCCTTGGCTTCCCAAATGCTGGTATTAAAAATATATGCTACCCCACTAGGAAAAGTACTCTTTTATTTCTGACCAACTATTGAGAATCCTTGTGATCAGTACTTGCTCGATAGACTTTGGAATGTGCATGCTGATATACAAACTTATTTAAGCTATTCACTTTAGTAAGCAAGTTCATATACGTTATCTGTATAAAAGAGATAAATTCATATAATTTGAATAAATTAAAATTGGAATTTTTATCAAAAATAGATAAACCTGACTAAAATGATTTTATTATTTTAGTGAAAATTGGGAAATTTAATAGAGCCAAACCACAGCCTGATGTACTTGAAGAAGAAAAAATTTATGCTTACCCCAGCAATATTACCTCAGAGACTGGATTCAGGTAAGCTCTGAGTGGGGACTAAAGGACTAGTAGGAGAAGTAGTTTTTCCTGGGTTTGATGCCTGGTCTGTGATCCTCACTACTGGGAAAGCAGTGGCAGAAAGATCCCACCTTTAAGTACAGACTGGACAGTTTAGGGAACTCTTGACCCAAAATATGTATTTTAAATATTTTACTTATTTTTATTTTATTTTATGTGTATGAATGTATTATCTGCATGTATGCAAGTGTACTCCCTGGTCAGAAGAGGGTGTCAGATCCACTGGAGCTAGAGGCACAGATTATTAGCCACCATGTGACTTCTGGGAACTGAACCTGAGTCCTCTGCAAGAGCAGCCAGTACTCTTAACCACTGAACCACCTCTCTAGCCCTAATATATCTATATCTATATATGTATGTATGTATCTATCTATCTGTCTGTCTGTCTGTCTATCTATGTGTGTGTGTCTGAGAATGTAGTTAGAGTCTATAAACAGGAGTCTCTGAACGCAGTCTGTAGTATCACAAAAAAACTAGAACTTGATCGCCAGGCGTGGTGTCGCACCCCTTTAATCCTAGCACTTGGGGGGCAGAGGCAGGCAGATCTCTGTGAGTTCAAGGCTGGCCTGGTCTACATAGTGACAGAGAAACCCTGTCTCAAAAAAGACCAACCAACCAACCAAACAAACAAACAAAAAAACCCAAGAACTTGAGGTTGAAGAAGGAGCCCAAGTTTGAACCCAGCAGGATTTTATTAAAAAAAAAATAAAGCATGTTTCTTCCCATGAAACATTCCTCTATTTCATAAAATATCCAGACATGTGATTCTTGGGTTTGTAGCTATGGCTGGCTTGGAACTTAGTATGTAGATCAGGCTAGCCTTGAATTATATATGAAATATAATAGACCCTTACCTGGCCTACCTGTGAAAAATCTTTAATTAATGATAACTTAATTCTGAATATGCATTTACCCTCAAATTGCAGCATCACTTACTGGACTGAGATGGTGCAAGAAAGGGAATATATGTGGATATGCATATAGATCTGGGAAAAGTAAAAATCCTCTTGTTTGTTTTTACTTTTTAAAATTTTTTTAAATTATTTTTTATTTAGTATTTTATGTGTATGAGTTTACTGTCTGCACGTAGGTTGGTGCACCCGTGTCATGCAATGCCTCAGAGGTCAGAAGAGGGTGTCAGATTCCCCCTGGAACTGGAGTTAAAGACGGTTCTTAGCTGCCACGTGGGTGCTGGGAATTGAACCTGGGTCCTCTGCAAGAGCAGTCGGCGCTCTTAACTGCTGAGCCATCTCTCCAGCCCCTGGTTTTACATTTTTAAATTTTATGCGAGTGTTTTCCCTCCATGTAGGCATTCATGCAATGCCTACAGAGGCCAGAAAAGGCATCGGATCCCCTGGAACTGGAGTTATGGATGGTTGTTAGCCACCATGTGGGTGCTAGGAACCAAACCTAGGTCCTCTGCAAGAGCAGCCAGTGAGTGCTCTTGACCCCTGGGCCATCTCTCTAGCACTCTATTCGTGTTTTGAGATGGAGTCTCACTATGTAGCCCTGGCTGATTTTGAGCTCTGTATGTAGACCAGGCTAGTCTCAGCTCAGGGTCTCCACTGTCACCAATAGCTCTTTTCCAGACATGGGAGCCTCCCCACCCTTTATGTTGTCAAGTCCAGTGCAAACTGCCTCTCGGTCCTCATCTTTGCCTCTTCCTGCCAGTGCCCAGTGCCGTAGGCAACCAGGGGCTCTTCTGAAATGCTTCCTTCCCAGGGCTTTTCAGCAGCACTGTCTGGTTTACTTGTCACTGACCTGCCCATCTCAGTCCTTGTCTTTCTTTTTCCTTATCTTGATTCCTAAAGCCAGGTGTGCCCAAAGCCCATGCCGAGGGCCTCTTACTTATCTGGTCCTGTCAGGTGCATGAAGCAAGAGTATGCTTTAGGAGTTGTAGAAACCTGCTGGTAGTTTATAGTCCCTGAGTCACACGTGACCACATTCCACAGCTGCCCCCCCCCCCAGACACACACAAGCTTCCAGGGTGTCCCCTTGCAAGGAGAGGGGAGGGTGAGGTCTGGGAGAATAGAGCCTCACTTTATTCCTGCCAGCAGGGTGCTTATATACCAAAAGTTACTGTGCTCTAGGCAGGGAAGTGGGGGCCGGAGGAAGGGAGGGGCAAAGCCACCTTGGCTCTAATGGGGGGGGGGCTGCAGAGCTCCTGTTTGTGCAGCAGGTAAACTGGAGGTGCCATTTTCGCTCAGTGCCTCAAAGGAAGGGGCTATACTTTGCAAAGATAGGTGAAGCAAGAAAACATTGTAATAACTCAGGAGGCAACTGAATGCCCACAGAGGTTTTACAGGACAGGTCTTACAAGTTCTTGCCTCAAGCCAGGCAAAGTTTCATTCCTATAGAAACCTGCCCAATGCCAAGACTGACTAGGAATACTTTTAAAGAAGACTTTGGAGCACATGCTTTCTGTCAGCTAAGCTCACTAGCTCACTCCATTCTTAGAAGTGCTTTGTCTTTTTTTGCAGGGAGGGTATTTTTGAGACAGGGTCTTCTCCCTTTAGCCCCAAATGTCCTAGAACTCACTATGCAGATCAGGCTGGCCTAGAACTCACAGAGATCCCCCTGCCTCTGTTTCCCAAGTGCTGGGATTAACAGCGTGCACCACCATGCCCAGCTCTGCTTTGTTTTTGTTTTTCTGTTTTTTTTTTTTTAATTTTTTTTTTATTAATTTTATTTATTTCTGTATGTGTATGAATGTACTGTCTGCATGCAAGTTTGTGCACCCATGTCGTGCAACGCCGCGGAGGTCAGAAGAGGGTATCGGATTCCCCTGGAACTGGAGTTCTCCTGGAATTGGAGTTTCAGACGGTTCTTAGCCACCATGTGGGTGCTGGGGATCGAACCGGCGTCCTCTGTAAGAGCGGTCGGCGCTCTTAACCGCTAGGCTATCTCTCCAGCCCCTGTTTTTCTGTTTTAATAGATATGAACTTCTTTCTTTTTTTTTTAGCCAGGTTCTCCCTGTAGCTCCAGCTGGTCTGGAACTCACTAAGTAGACCAGATTACCTCTGCCTCCTGATTGCTGGGACTAAAGGTGTGCACTACCATGCCCAGCTTATTTCTATTTCTTAAAAATACTTTTTTTTTCGGGGTTGGAGAGATGGCCTAGCGGTTAAGAGCGCCGACTGCTCTTGCAGAGGACCCGGGCTCAATCCCTAGCACCCACATGGTGGCTGAGAACCGTCTGAAACTCCAATTCCAGGAGAACTCCAGTTCCAGGGGAATCCGATGCCCTCTTCTGACCTCCGCGGCATAGCACGTCACGGGTGCACAGACCTGCATGCAGACAGTACATTCCTACACATACAGAAATAAATAAAATTAAAAAAAAAAAAAAAAAGAAATGTAAAAAAAATACTTTTTTTTCAAGGTGCTAATGATGATACCTACTATGGGCAAGGCCCTTGGTTGGATTCCTCATTTCTATGAAAACAGAAAAGAAAAATAGCCCAAAAAACATTAGTAAAAAATAGCCAGGACTAGAGAGATAGCTCAGTGGTTAAGAGCACTAGCTACTTTTGCAGAGGACCAGGGTTAGATTCCAGGCACTCACATGATGGCTAACAACTGTTTGTAACTCCAGTTCCATGGGATCCAATACCTTCTTCTCATCTCCTTGGGCATTACAAGACATAGGTGCAGTTATATACATGCAGGCAGTGTACCCATACACATAAAATAAAAATAAATAAAATATAAAAAATATATAGCCAAGGGGGGTAAATAAATAAACAAAATAGCCAGGCATGGGAGGCTGAGACAGGAGAATCACCTGAGTTTGAGGCTATCTTAGGCTACATAGGGATTTAAGGCCTACCTGGGCTATAGAGTGAAATGCTATTTCAAAACAATAACAACAAATAGCTGGATGTAGTGGCATGCGCCTTTAATTCCAGCATTTAGGATAATACATTCCAGGCCAGCCCATGCTAATGAAGCTGTCTCCAAAGAAAAGGGGGAGAGCGGGCACTGAGGATCCAGCTCAGCTCAGCTCAGCAGTGGTTTGCCTGGCATGCCTGAGGCCCTGGATTACATCTGTGGTCTGAACATTTTTTGGTTCTGCATGTGATCCAGGAGGCAGAACCGGGAGGATCTGCACAAGTTTGACACCAGCCTGGTCTATATACTGGTGAGACTCTGTGTCAAAATAAACACAAATAACCCAGGTATAGTTGTATATACCTTTAATCCCAGTACTCTGGAGGCAGAGTCTGGCAGATCTCTTATGAGTTCAAAGTCAGCCTGGTCTACATAGTGAGTTCTAGGTCAGACAGTGCTACATAGTGAGACCCTATCTCAAAAAACAAACAAAATAACAACAATAATAAATAATAATCTCTTAAAAAACAGAGATAAAGAGACCACTCAGTAGTTAAGAACACTGCTGCCTTGGCAGAGGACTGGGTTCAATTCCCAGCACTCACTTGGCAGCTAACATCCATCCAAAACTCCAGTTCCAGGGAATCTGGCTTCTGGCTTCCGCGGGCGCTGTATGCATGTGGTGCATTTACTTACACCTCTCCAGCCTAGGATGCTTCCTTTTTTTAAATCTTTTTGAGATAGGGTTCCCATGTAGCCCTAGCTGGCCTGGAACTTGCTTTGTAGACCAGGCTGGTCTCAGTCTCACAGAGGTCTGCCTGTCTTTGGCTCTGTCTTGGCAGTCCTGGGACTAAAGGCATGTGCCACTGTGCTCGGCTTAGAGGATGTTTCTTAAATACAGTGGTAATGCTAGTTCGAGTCTTAAAGTTGCAAAAGATTTTTTAAAATTTTAAGTCAAAATGTACAAAGCGGATTTACTGCAAGAGTGGAAGCCACTAAGGCCTTTTGTGAAGGAGTCTGCTGGGAATTTTGTTGTGTTGTGCAGCACCTAAGGGAAGATGCCAAACACTTGGTGTACTAAACATGCTGTACTAAACACCACTGAGGATTCATTTGCAATGAGACCAAAGAATGTTGCCAATAACTTGTTTGTATCTTGATTTTTCAGGAGTATTTCAAGTCTAGAAGAAATCGTTGAAAAGCAAGGAGACATAATAGTGTACCTGAAGCGACACAATGCCCTGCTGAGTAAGCGGTTGTTGGCGCTCACTTCCTTGGACCCGACCTCTCAGCCAAGTAGAACATGAGAGGCTGCATGGTTGGCAGCTGCCGAGTCCCTGGGAACTTCAGGCTGCCTCCCAAATTGCAGCCTTTGCTGGGTTCACGGTGTGTGTTGGAAACTTGGAATTCAGTTCTCACCTGTGTGGCTGTTCCAGAGATGTGGCCTGTGGATCATTTGTAGAAGTCTGGATAACTTGAGAATATTTTGTACATTTTGAAATTATTTAACTTTGGCTTTTCTAGAATCAAAGGTCCAGTTTTAAGAACCCTGGAATAATTTGGCTATTTGTAAAGAAAGTCTGACATGACAATCGGCTTAGCAGGGTTTTAAGCCAGTCAGTTGTCTCCATTGTTAAACTGCTGAGAAATCATTATTTCTTGTGGTGAAGCTTTCTCCTGCAGAGCCTCACATGCATTTTTGATGCTCATGGGCATCTTGGATGGAAGAAGCAGCCATACAGTTCATTTTTTCTCATTGCTGGGGATCAAACCTAAGGCCCTCACGCATGATAGGCAAATACTTTGCCAATGAGTCAGCCCTCACACAGACACCATTTATAAAGATTTCCTTCAACCAGGCATGGGGACTCATGCCCGCAAAGTCTGCCCTTGAGAGGCCGCGGCATGGGATCACCACAAGCTCAAGGCCAGTCAGGTCCATTAAATGGGACCTTGTCTCAGAAAAGGAAAGAACAGCTTCCTCATTGTGTGACCAAGATCTCACTAGGGGATATTCTACATATGCAAGTTCTGCAGTGTTCTGTTCTTCAGAAATAAAGTGCCTGTTACGTAGGTATCACCTTCCATTGGCAAAAGCTGAAAAATTTAGAATTTAGAGCTTTCATTTTATTTTTGTCCTTATTCAAGAAGTTGTCATATATTTCTATATTGATTAAACTTTGCTCCAATCAGTATGTTTAGTTAGCTGGGCAAGGTGGCTCACACCTAGCACTTGGGAAGAGGCAGACACAGGAGGATTAAGGTCAGTTCAAGCCTAGCCTGACTCACATAGTGAGCTCTTTGAGTATGCAAAGAGATACCACTTCTCAACAACAAAAAAATAATGTTTAGTACTAGGAAAGGAATGTTTGTGGCTCATTAGGAAAAGGGCTTGCCAAGCAAACCCGAGGTCCTGAGTTTGATCCCCAGAACCCAGGTTGCAAGGAGAGAACTAACTCCTGAAAGTTGGCTTCTGATCTTCAGATATGCACCATGGTATGCATGTGCTTGCACTCACATACAAAACATGCATGAAATACTAAATTATTTTTTTAATTGTTTAGAAAAAAACACAAAGATACTTTTTGAACTTGGATTACACTTAAAACTTGTGATGGAGCCAGGTGTAGCTGCTCACACTTTTAATCTCAATAGTCAGGAGGCGGAAGTAGGTGGGTTTGTGTAGCCTTTTGGTGTTCTTCCCTTGACCACTGCAGATTCCCTGGAGCCAGATCCTAGCCATAGAAGGGAGGGGGAAGGAGAAGGTACTGGGAAGCCGGGAGAGGGGGAAGGATGGACTCAATGGCTAGCGGGAGAAATTCCATGGGGGAATAACTCTATTTTTATAACCCGGAGTATTTATATAGGACCTCAAGTGAGGTGAGAATGGGGGTTGGGGCGTTCAGGTATTTACAGGGTGCTAGCCGACCTGGACGAGGTGTGTGCTGCGGATCACTACAGGAATGTGACAGTGTTCTGTCCAAAGCAAAGGCAGTGGCACCAGGCAGTTTCTTTAAGGGTACAGGAGATCAGCCAGGCTCGGCCCAAGGACTGGGGGTTGCCTGCTGACTTCCTAAGTGCTCCAGCCAAACAGAATGCCACAGGTTTGAGTCAGAGGCTAGCCCAGCCTACGTAGTGAGTTCCAGGCCAGCTGGGGCTCTAGGAGGACCCTGTCTCAAAAAAAAAACTGGGATGCGGATTAAATGTCAAGTCAGAGTGCAGATATTAAACAGATCATTCTTAAGATGACATTTTCCAGTATGTTGCTTTCCACATCGTCGAGTAGAGAGCTACTGCTGGTCCGCAGGTCATGAACATCCCATCCTTCTCATGCTTTCCTTCTTGGACTTACTATAAATAGAAAATCTGCTTTGTTTGGGTATATTTATTTTGGAATGTTATTTTTCCCCTCTCAAAATTAATTTACTTGTGGCTAAGGGGAAAGACTGAAGAGGCAGCGTTCATAGAGATTGTATTTCTGAAGAGGTTCAATCTCTAGAAAGAAAATTACTGTAGATAGAAGCCATCCAGCTGAGAGTCTTTATGTCCTTGAATTTCATGCTCAAGAGCACTTATCCTAGAAGATGACTTGACTGATAAAGGAATCATTACAGGAAGAAGGTTGGAACAGTTGTCAGGTAAAAATATTTCAAATGAGAACTGGGCTAAAAGAAACGATAACTATCAAAATTTTGTTGGCCATTTTAAAGGGTCTCTCTAAAATCTTCGCCACCATTCAATAAACATCATTCTTTAAATTCCAGTTTTTAATTTGATGGATTGCTACCATAAATCTGGTTGCTGGGGTAGGGAGAATTCATGTGTCTTGCGCGCAAGGACTTCTGTGTATCACGGAGCCAGTGGCTGTTTCATCAAAGCAACCATCCTGGCTGGAAAACTAGTAAATACCACCAGCAGCGCTACCCGAAGGAGCAGCGTTGAGGACCTGGACAACTCCGCACTGCCCAGCTCTCCAAGCTCCTTTAGCCTCTCTTCCTCTTTCTAGACTGCCTTCCGGTGGCAGGAAGAAGCAGCTGTTCAAAGTTCTGGCCAGAAATTATTCATTTCATCAGGCTCGCCCTGACTTCCCGAGATGCGGGTTAGCCTGAGCATAAAAGCAGTAAAGCCCTTCCTCAACCAAAGGCCCTTCAGCTGGACGCACAGCCAAAAGCTCATTTCTTCCACCGTGCTGAGGGAGGGGTGCGGCCAGCTCACGGGAGAGAGCGCACAGACACCTTTGTTGTGGCTCAAGATTTAACCTTATTTTCATCTGTGATTGACAGAAGCATTCTTAACTGGTATACACACTAAGAATAGAAAACGAATTCCAGGGGTCTGCGTTGACCTGTTACATGCTTGAAAATCTAACTCTACTGTTCCCTTGCTAGATTTAGGAAGCCCTTCACCAAACCTTGCACTGCCGAGACCTGAAAAGTCCTTAGTGGGGGCCTGGGAATAGTCTTGCTGGAGCAGAGTGAAGACCAGCCTGGACTGCGCAGGTACTGATTTGTGCATGCACAGCCAGAGGCCGGCCAGTTCTTGCCAGCCGCAGTGGAGGGAGTGCTGGCTTGGGCCAAACAGTCTTCCCCGTGTCTTGCTAGTTGGCTTTTCTCTTGAGCAGCCTTGAGCTGGGCGGTGGGCAGCCTGCGGGTCAGCCAGAGAGTGGCCACAGCCAGAGCAGAATTCCAGGGCCGAGGCATGGCCCTGCAGGTCCCCCTAAGCCGGGCCTGGTGGTGCTTCACCCCCACGTCCACCATGGGGACTGTGAAGGGCGAGCTCACACAGCACATCAGCCCAGAAGGACCTGCTCTCCACAGTAAGGTCTCCATCATAGGAACTGGGTCCGTGGGCATGGCCTGTGCTATTGGCATCTTGTCTAAAGGCTTGGCTGATGAGCTTGCCTTTGTTGATATTGATGAAAACAAACTGAAGGGAGAGGTAATGGACCTTCAGCATGGCAGTGTCTTCATGAAAATGCCAAATATTGTTTGCAGCAAAGATTACGATGTCACTGCAAAGTCCGAGGTAGCGGTTATCACAGCAGGGGCCCGCCAGGCAAAAGGAGAAACGCGCCTTAATTTAGTCCAGCGAAACGTAGCCATCTTTAAATTGATGGTTGCAGGTATTATCAAACACAGCCCCCACTGCAAAATGACTGTTGTTTCCAATCCAGTGGACATCTTAACTTACGTGGCCTGGAAGTTGAGTGGGTTTCCGAAGAGCCGCATTATTGGAAGTGGCTGCAATATAGATACTGCTCGTTTCCGTTTCATGATGGGACAGAAGCTTTGTATCCACTCTGAAATCTGCCACGGGTGGGTCCTTGGAGAGCATGGAGACTCAAGTGTCCACGTGTGGAATGGGGTTAACATCGCTGATGTCCCTCTAAAAGAACTGAACGCAGCTATAGGAACCACACAAGATCCCGAGCAGTGGGAAACTGTCCACAAAGACGTGATTGCCAGTGCCTATCAGATTATTAAAATGAAAGGCTAGCTTGGTCTCGTTGCTAGGTCCAGGACTACATGGTGAGACCTTGTGTCAAGAAATCAAGCTGGATTCCCATCCATAATCTTAGCATTCAGGAGGCTGAAGCTGCATTGCCATGGATCTGAGGCTAGCCTGTCTCAAAACCAAAAACTAAAGTCATAAACGCTATCTTTTGAGGCCAGCCTGGACCCATAAAAACACTATTGTATGCTATGGAGTTGCAGGGTACCCACTGCCCCCTTCTGGCCTCTGTAGGCATTGCACACATATGGTGCATTTACATATATGCAGGCAAAACACATAAAATAAGTTTACGTGGGGCTAGAGAGATGGCTCAGCGGTTAAGAGCACTGACTGCGCTTCCAGAGGGCCTGAGTTCAATTCCCAGCACCAACATGGTGGCTAAAAACCATCTTTAAGCTGAGCACGGTGGCAAATGCCTTTAATCCCAGCACTCAGGAGGCAGAAGCAGGCAGATCTCTGTGGTTTCAAGGCCACTCTGGTCTACCAAGTGAGCTCCAGGCCAGCTGGGACAAAAGGGAGACTCTGTCTCAAAAGACCAAAAAAAAAGAAAGGGGGGGGGGTGGATGGCTCTGGTTAAAAGCAATGACTGCTCTTGCAAAGGACCTGGGTTTGATTCCCAGAACTCTCATGGTTCTAACAACTATCTGTAACTCCAGTTCCAGGGGATCCAATGCCTTCTTCTATGGACACTGCACAACACAACACGGGGTGCACTTACACACATGTAGGCAACACACTCATACACAGAGAAAAGAAGCAGCTCAGTTGGTAAAGTGCTTGCCTGGCGTGCACAAGGCCCTTGGTCCTTCCCCACACAAGATAAAGCTGGATGTGGTGGCACACGCCTATATTCCTAACACTTCTAGAAGATCAGATGTTAAAAGTTCAGAAAGCCACCTTCCAAAAAGACACAGATGATCCTCTGGCATCCTGAGTGCTGAGATTATAACTATGAGCTACCAGCATGGATATTTTAGGGATTAAGCAGAAAACTGAGAAAGCAAGAATGACAAACTAAATCCTGAAGAACTACTTTCTTACATGCCAACAAGAACCAAGTTTATTAAATTTATTGAATCGATCATATAAAGACTGTACATGGGGCTAGAGAGATGGCCTAGTGGTTAAGAGTGCCAACTTGTCGCGGGGTGCGGTGGCGCACGCCTTTAATCCTAGCACTTGGGAGGCAGAGGCAGGCGGATCTTTGTGAGTTCAAGGCCAGCCTGGTCTACAGAGTGAGTTCCAGGACAGCCAGATCTACAGGGAGACGTTCTTTAGGCAGCCTTGACCCCTGCTGTCTCTCACAGACCTGTGAAAGACTGGACTGTCCTTTGATCTCTCAGGAAAGAATGTTGATCCGGATTTTAGCCTGAGGTTCCCTCCTCCCAGTTACCTGCCCCAGCCCCCAATTGTGTGTGCGTGTCCTGGCCCATGCCTGGGTTAGTATATAAGCCCTGAGTTCCAACAATAAAATTGAGTCTATTCCCTCAGGCCTTTTCTGAGTCCGTCCGTGTATGTGTGTCTGTCTTTATGTCTGTCTTTATCCATTTCCTTGGGTAAAATCCCTGGCAGGTCCTCCCCTCTCCTTGCTGGAGTTAAACCAAGGAGAGAAGAACAACAAATAGCATGTGGATGTTGGCCACGCATGCATAAAGGACCACTCAGACTATGATAAGCTCTGACACCAACTGCTCTTTTTTTTTTTTTTTTTTTTTTTTTTTTTTTNCAAGCCAAAGACCACACCTTTAATCCCAGCTGGGGGGATAACTCCAACCTCACAGCCACAAAGGCCAATCAAACCAAAGACAGCAGGACCAAACGATCAGCAATCAGCTCGCCAAGGCACCCAGTTCCTACCTGTCTTCCCCTCTTCCTGCCGCTGGGCTCAAGAGATCTCAAATCTCAAGAGTCACACAAGCGTGCCTTTAATACCGGCTGGGAGGATAACTCCGCCCCCACAGCCACTAGATCTAATCAAGCCAAAGACCACACCTTTAATCCCAGCTGGGGGGATAACTCCAACCTCACAGCCACAAAGGCCAATCAAACCAAAGACAGCAGGACCAAACGATCAGCAATCAGCTCGCCAAGGCACCCAGTTCCTACCTGTCTTCCCCTCTTCCTGCCGCTGGGCTCAAGAGATCTCAAATCTCAAGAGTCACACAAGCGTGCCTTTAATACCGGCTGGGAGGATAACTCCGCCCCCACAGCCACTAGATCTAATCAAGCCAAAGACCACACCTTTAATCCCAGCTGGGGGGATAACTCCAACCTCACAGCCACAAAGGCCAATCAAACCAAAGACAGCAGGACCAAACGATCAGCAATCAGCTCGCCAAGGCACCCAGTTCCTACCTGTCTTCCCCTCTTCCTGCCGCTGGGCTCAAGAGATCTCAAATCTCAAGAGTCACACAAGCGTGCCTTTAATACCGGCTGGGAGGATAACTCCGCCCCCACAGCCACTAGATCTAATCAAGCCAAAGACCACACCTTTAATCCCAGCTGGGGGGATAACTCCAACCTCACAGCCACAAAGGCCAATCAAACCAAAGACAGCAGGACCAAACGATCAGCAATCAGCTCGCCAAGGCACCCAGTTCCTACCTGTCTTCCCCTCTTCCTGCCGCTGGGCTCAAGAGATCTCAAATCTCAAGAGTCACACAAGCGTGCCTTTAATACCGGCTGGGAGGATAACTCCGCCCCCACAGCCACTAGATCTAATCAAGCCAAAGACCACACCTTTAATCCCAGCTGGGGGGATAACTCCAACCTCACAGCCACAAAGGCCAATCAAACCAAAGACAGCAGGACCAAACGATCAGCAATCAGCTCGCCAAGGCACCCAGTTCCTACCTGTCTTCCCCTCTTCCTGCCGCTGGGCTCAAGAGATCTCAAATCTCAAGAGTCACACAAGCGTGCCTTTAATACCGGCTGGGAGGATAACTCCGCCCCCACAGCCACTAGATCTAATCAAGCCAAAGACCACACCTTTAATCCCAGCTGGGGGGATAACTCCAACCTCACAGCCACAAAGGCCAATCAAACCAAAGACAGCAGGACCAAACGATCAGCAATCAGCTCGCCAAGGCACCCAGTTCCTACCTGTCTTCCCCTCTTCCTGCCGCTGGGCTCAAGAGATCTCAAATCTCAAGAGTCACACAAGCGTGCCTTTAATACCGGCTGGGAGGATAACTCCGCCCCCACAGCCACTAGATCTAATCAAGCCAAAGACCACACCTTTAATCCCAGCTGGGGGGATAACTCCAACCTCACAGCCACAAAGGCCAATCAAACCAAAGACAGCAGGACCAAACGATCAGCAATCAGCTCGCCAAGGCACCCAGTTCCTACCTGTCTTCCCCTCTTCCTGCCGCTGGGCTCAAGAGATCTCAAATCTCAAGAGTCACACAAGCGTGCCTTTAATACCGGCTGGGAGGATAACTCCGCCCCCACAGCCACTAGATCTAATCAAGCCAAAGACCACACCTTTAATCCCAGCTGGGGGGATAACTCCAACCTCACAGCCACAAAGGCCAATCAAACCAAAGACAGCAGGACCAAACGATCAGCAATCAGCTCGCCAAGGCACCCAGTTCCTACCTGTCTTCCCCTCTTCCTGCCGCTGGGCTCAAGAGATCTCAAATCTCAAGAGTCACACAAGCGTGCCTTTAATACCGGCTGGGAGGATAACTCCGCCCCCACAGCCACTAGATCTAATCAAGCCAAAGACCACACCTTTAATCCCAGCTGGGGGGATAACTCCAACCTCACAGCCACAAAGGCCAATCAAACCAAAGACAGCAGGACCAAACGATCAGCAATCAGCTCGCCAAGGCACCCAGTTCCTACCTGTCTTCCCCTCTTCCTGCCGCTGGGCTCAAGAGATCTCAAATCTCAAGAGTCACACAAGCGTGCCTTTAATACCGGCTGGGAGGATAACTCCGCCCCCACAGCCACTAGATCTAATCAAGCCAAAGACCACACCTTTAATCCCAGCTGGGGGGATAACTCCAACCTCACAGCCACAAAGGCCAATCAAACCAAAGACAGCAGGACCAAACGATCAGCAATCAGCTCGCCAAGGCACCCAGTTCCTACCTGTCTTCCCCTCTTCCTGCCGCTGGGCTCAAGAGATCTCAAATCTCAAGAGTCACACAAGCGTGCCTTTAATACCGGCTGGGAGGATAACTCCGCCCCCACAGCCACTAGATCTAATCAAGCCAAAGACCACACCTTTAATCCCAGCTGGGGGGATAACTCCAACCTCACAGCCACAAAGGCCAATCAAACCAAAGACAGCAGGACCAAACGATCAGCAATCAGCTCGCCAAGGCACCCAGTTCCTACCTGTCTTCCCCTCTTCCTGCCGCTGGGCTCAAGAGATCTCAAATCTCAAGAGTCACACAAGCGTGCCTTTAATACCGGCTGGGAGGATAACTCCGCCCCCACAGCCACTAGATCTAATCAAGCCAAAGACCACACCTTTAATCCCAGCTGGGGGGATAACTCCAACCTCACAGCCACAAAGGCCAATCAAACCAAAGACAGCAGGACCAAACGATCAGCAATCAGCTCGCCAAGGCACCCAGTTCCTACCTGTCTTCCCCTCTTCCTGCCGCTGGGCTCAAGAGATCTCAAATCTCAAGAGTCACACAAGCGTGCCTTTAATACCGGCTGGGAGGATAACTCCGCCCCCACAGCCACTAGATCTAATCAAGCCAAAGACCACACCTTTAATCCCAGCTGGGGGGATAACTCCAACCTCACAGCCACAAAGGCCAATCAAACCAAAGACAGCAGGACCAAACGATCAGCAATCAGCTCGCCAAGGCACCCAGTTCCTACCTGTCTTCCCCTCTTCCTGCCGCTGGGCTCAAGAGATCTCAAATCTCAAGAGTCACACAAGCGTGCCTTTAATACCGGCTGGGAGGATAACTCCGCCCCCACAGCCACTAGATCTAATCAAGCCAAAGACCACACCTTTAATCCCAGCTGGGGGGATAACTCCAACCTCACAGCCACAAAGGCCAATCAAACCAAAGACAGCAGGACCAAACGATCAGCAATCAGCTCGCCAAGGCACCCAGTTCCTACCTGTCTTCCCCTCTTCCTGCCGCTGGGCTCAAGAGATCTCAAATCTCAAGAGTCACACAAGCGTGCCTTTAATACCGGCTGGGAGGATAACTCCGCCCCCACAGCCACTAGATCTAATCAAGCCAAAGACCACACCTTTAATCCCAGCTGGGGGGATAACTCCAACCTCACAGCCACAAAGGCCAATCAAACCAAAGACAGCAGGACCAAACGATCAGCAATCAGCTCGCCAAGGCACCCAGTTCCTACCTGTCTTCCCCTCTTCCTGCCGCTGGGCTCAAGAGATCTCAAATCTCAAGAGTCACACAAGCGTGCCTTTAATACCGGCTGGGAGGATAACTCCGCCCCCACAGCCACTAGATCTAATCAAGCCAAAGACCACACCTTTAATCCCAGCTGGGGGGATAACTCCAACCTCACAGCCACAAAGGCCAATCAAACCAAAGACAGCAGGACCAAACGATCAGCAATCAGCTCGCCAAGGCACCCAGTTCCTACCTGTCTTCCCCTCTTCCTGCCGCTGGGCTCAAGAGATCTCAAATCTCAAGAGTCACACAAGCGTGCCTTTAATACCGGCTGGGAGGATAACTCCGCCCCCACAGCCACTAGATCTAATCAAGCCAAAGACCACACCTTTAATCCCAGCTGGGGGGATAACTCCAACCTCACAGCCACAAAGGCCAATCAAACCAAAGACAGCAGGACCAAACGATCAGCAATCAGCTCGCCAAGGCACCCAGTTCCTACCTGTCTTCCCCTCTTCCTGCCGCTGGGCTCAAGAGATCTCAAATCTCAAGAGTCACACAAGCGTGCCTTTAATACCGGCTGGGAGGATAACTCCGCCCCCACAGCCACTAGATCTAATCAAGCCAAAGACCACACCTTTAATCCCAGCTGGGGGGATAACTCCAACCTCACAGCCACAAAGGCCAATCAAACCAAAGACAGCAGGACCAAACGATCAGCAATCAGCTCGCCAAGGCACCCAGTTCCTACCTGTCTTCCCCTCTTCCTGCCGCTGGGCTCAAGAGATCTCAAATCTCAAGAGTCACACAAGCGTGCCTTTAATACCGGCTGGGAGGATAACTCCGCCCCCACAGCCACTAGATCTAATCAAGCCAAAGACCACACCTTTAATCCCAGCTGGGGGGATAACTCCAACCTCACAGCCACAAAGGCCAATCAAACCAAAGACAGCAGGACCAAACGATCAGCAATCAGCTCGCCAAGGCACCCAGTTCCTACCTGTCTTCCCCTCTTCCTGCCGCTGGGCTCAAGAGATCTCAAATCTCAAGAGTCACACAAGCGTGCCTTTAATACCGGCTGGGAGGATAACTCCGCCCCCACAGCCACTAGATCTAATCAAGCCAAAGACCACACCTTTAATCCCAGCTGGGGGGATAACTCCAACCTCACAGCCACAAAGGCCAATCAAACCAAAGACAGCAGGACCAAACGATCAGCAATCAGCTCGCCAAGGCACCCAGTTCCTACCTGTCTTCCCCTCTTCCTGCCGCTGGGCTCAAGAGATCTCAAATCTCAAGAGTCACACAAGCGTGCCTTTAATACCGGCTGGGAGGATAACTCCGCCCCCACAGCCACTAGATCTAATCAAGCCAAAGACCACACCTTTAATCCCAGCTGGGGGGATAACTCCAACCTCACAGCCACAAAGGCCAATCAAACCAAAGACAGCAGGACCAAACGATCAGCAATCAGCTCGCCAAGGCACCCAGTTCCTACCTGTCTTCCCCTCTTCCTGCCGCTGGGCTCAAGAGATCTCAAATCTCAAGAGTCACACAAGCGTGCCTTTAATACCGGCTGGGAGGATAACTCCGCCCCCACAGCCACTAGATCTAATCAAGCCAAAGACCACACCTTTAATCCCAGCTGGGGGGATAACTCCAACCTCACAGCCACAAAGGCCAATCAAACCAAAGACAGCAGGACCAAACGATCAGCAATCAGCTCGCCAAGGCACCCAGTTCCTACCTGTCTTCCCCTCTTCCTGCCGCTGGGCTCAAGAGATCTCCGACACCGACTGCTCTTTCAGAGGACCGGGGTTCGATCCCCAGCACCCACATGGCGGCTGAGAACTCTCTTTAACTCCAGTTCCAGGGGAATCCCACACCCTCTTCTGACCTCTTCGGCATTGCATGACACGGGTGCACAAACCTACATACAGACAGTACGTTCATACACATAAAAAATAAATAAAAATTTAAAAAGACTGTACATTAATTAATGGGTCACCTTGTGATATTTCAACATATGAATGTATACAATGTTTGTATCAGGTTAAATTTCTTTCCCTCTCAAATGTGCATCATATCTTTATGGTGAAAACATCCCAAAGGCTTTCCTACAGCTTTTAGAAAGAGAAACACCCCACTTTGCAATAGCACACAGATACCTCTGTACCAGGACCTATTCAATCTCTTCCTTATATTAAGAACCAATTTTAGGGCCTTAAAAATGGTTCATTGAATAAAAGCACTTGCCATGAAAGCCTGATTTGAATTTGATCCCCAGGAAGATGGTAAGAAAACTGACTCCTGACCTCTACACCGAGAACCATAGTCACACAAATAAATAAATAAATAAATAAATAAATAGATAGATAGATAGATAGATAGATAGATAGATAGATAGATAGATTTTTGAGGAGCAGGGGAAACTCCCACAAAGTCTATTGTAGCAAAATGGAATTAGCCTATAATTCCAGCTATTTGGGAGCCTGAAGGATAAGAACAGCAAGTTCAGGTCGGGTGTGGTGGCACACACTTCTAATCTCAGCACTCAGGAGTATAGAGGCAGGCAGATCTCTGTGAGTTTAAGGCCATCCTAGCTGTTGGAAGACAGAAGCAGGAGGATCTGAGCTCAAGGTCATCTCAGCTATGGTAAGCTTCAGGGCCAAGCTGGGCCACAGGAGACCATTAAAAAGCAAAAAGAAAAGAAAAACATGTTAAATAGAATGGGTTTTTACTCAGAATCTGTGCCAGAACAGATCCCAAGAGGTCCTGAATTGGGTCCTATATAGAAGTGAGGACAAACACACCGGAGGAAGCTGTCACTAAATGTATGGTGGTGAGTCTTGTTGGGCATGCTATGGAAGGAAACCACTCCCAACTCATAGACCAGGAAAATGCCAAAGTGTCTCTGACAGCCTGCAGCATAGCATCCTAGTCAACATTCGGGGATTCACAGCCTTCGCCCTGCCACACAATCCCCAGCACCCCTGAGGGATGGAGGACTTGCTGGCCCTAGAGGACAGGCTGCCCTTACGGGCACCAGTGCCCACTCTGCCTTCTCTTCCACCTGCACCACTCAGAAGTGTCTCCCAGAAAAGAAGACAGAAGACCCCAGCACAACAGGGCTGTTGGCAAATCTTTTCTTTGAATCAGAAATACAATGTTTTCTTTTTGAAAATCTCACACATTTTTAACCTCAGAAATTTCTGTAGGCATTCTTTTTGCAGAAGCACTTAAAGAGTCAGCAAGCAGAGTCGGGCGCTTTAATCCTAGCACTTGGGAGGCAGAGGCAGGCAGATCTCTGTGAGTTCAAGGCCAGCCTGGTCTACAGAGTGAGCTCCGGGCCAGCTGGGACTTAAAGGGAGACCCTGTCTCAAAAATACCAAAAAAAATAAAATAAAATAAAATAAAATAAAATAAAATAAAATAAAAGAGTCAGCAAGCAGCCTCCAAGCCTGGACCCCTGCCAAACCTGTGAGGCCTGGACTGTCTTTGATCCCTTAGGGAAAAGCTTTGATCTGGAAAATGGCCTGGGGTTCTGCTTATCCCAGCTGCCTGCCCCAGCCCATGCAAGGATTTGTATAAAAAGCTTTGAGTTACAACATTAAGGTTGAGTCTTTCCTCCCAGACTGAGAGTCTTGTTTCTTTTTCTCAGGGAACTTCTCACCCTCCCCCTCCTTGCCAGAGCTTAAGCCTAGAATTGTCAGCCTGATGGCCGGGGACAATTCCAAGGCTTGCAGCTTCCCAGAGCCCTGAGCCTGGTCCAGGGAGGAAGAACATCTAGTGGACTGCAGCACATGCATAAAGAACCTTTAAAGGACCACCAGACGATTATATTTTAGATGACAAATTACCAGGTTTGGATGGGCTGTTTCTGGGTCTAGAATTACATCCTCTAAGAATTTCTCTGTAGTTTTGTAGGGCACAGTACTGGAGAGGAAAATACGCCTCGTTCTCTCAGGTCAGGCTCCTCAGGATCTCAGAATTCTTGTAGAAGTTTCTGACTCCTGACAGCAATTCCCCTTCAGACAGCACCCTGTGCCTCACCACCTGACTCAGCAGACCTTTGAGCATGGTAGTCTGCAAATTCTCTTATGCTTTCTCTGTATTTCTTCTCAATATCTTTCTCCTTATTGGCTAACGAGGAGAGAGCTACCTGCTGTTCCTGGTCTAAGAACCTATTGAGAGCCAGGTGTCATGGTGCACGTCTTTAATCCCAGCACTTGGGAGGCAGAGGCAGGCGGATCTCTGTGAGTTTAAGGCCAGCCTGCTCTACATAGTGAGCTCCAGGCCATCTGGGAGTAAAGGGAGACCCTGTCTCAAAACAAATCAAAACAAAACAAAACACAACCTACTGAGCTGCTCAAATTCAAAGGCGGGTTGCCACCTCTGTGCTTCCACCTTCTTTCTCAGGGCCAGGGGTCATTGGCTCTGAATGCTTACTAACTTTTCAGCCTCTTTTATTTTTCTCTTCAAGGGCTCCATGAAGTGTTCGATCTTCCTGTGATGAATGGCAGCCTTCGAAATGTGTGTCACCCAATGGCCATGTGCACAGTGCGCCTAGTGGAGTTCACACAGAAGCTCCATGTCCTCCTCACAGAAGAGGGTCAGGACCTGGTTGTGCTTCACCCCTGTGGTCCTCGGCTCCTGTCTCTTCCTCTTGCCACTGTTGTTGGAGAGCCACTTGGCCATTTCAATCATCCTTCCCAGCTGGGTGTGGCTCCTGAGGTTCCTGTCCTGACACGGGTGTCAGAAGATAGGACCGGGGAACCTGCCTGGAAGATTTCCCATGAGTGTTTGATGCAGGTATTACAGAAGTTGTGTCCACATTCCCCCGTGACAGGGTCTGTCAGGTCATCCAGACAGATGCAGCACTCAGCCTCTTTCAGGAGACCTGCCAAGGCCCCAGCTATGGACATTGGCTAGGAGTGAAGGTCTGAATTAAGGGAGTTTTCTTCAGAAGGTTGCCCGTAGGGCACTCACAGGAACAAGCAGATGATCTCTCTGTCCTTCCAGACAGCTGACAGTTCAACTGCTGTCCTGCGGCTTTTTCACAGTGGTGGCAATCTTTGAGTCCTTTTGAGTTTTTAAACTCTAACTCCAGCTACCAAAAGATCTTTGCATGGGCCTGCAGCCAGGGACAGCTCCCCTGGACAAATACTCTCCTCAGTTTCATGTGACTAATAGATTTCTTTTTATTATTATTATTTTTTATTTTTTTATTTTTCATGGCTTTTTAAAAATTTATTTATTTATTTTATTTTTGTATGTGTATGTGTGTACTGTCTGCATGTGGGTTTGTGCACCCGTGTCGTGCAATGCCATGAAGGTCAGAAGAGGGTCTCGGATTCCCCTGGAACTGGAGTTCTCCTGGAATTGGAGTTACAGATGGTTCTTAGCCGCCATGTGGGTGCTGGGGATTGAACCCAGGTCCTCTGCAAGAGCAGTCTGTGCTCTTAACCGCTAGGCTATCTCTCCAGCCCCGACTAATAGATTTCTTAAAAACAAACACAACAAATCTGTTTACTTGAGTTAGTGGCTCTCACAGGCCCGCTCCAGTCAAACTCAGGCCAACCTCACAAATCCTCTGTCTTGTTATTCCTCTATCTTTATTACTGATTCCTATCTTCTCTGTCCCCTGGGCCCACCAGTCCCACAGCCCATCTGCTTACCAGTCTCCCATCCAGGGCTGTGGGAAGGGCAGAGCCCTGAAGCCAGCAGAACAGAAACCTCCTCGGGCACAGCCTTGCTTACACATCTCTCTTATCTCATCCTCCTGCCCTCCCAACCCTCCCCCAGCGATGGACTTAAAGGGCCGGGATCATAGGAGTCCAGACCCTGGAAATCATGCATGTTAAGCAGGCACTCTACCAACTGAGCTGCATCTCCAGCCTTTGTTTCTTTCCTCCTCTTCCTGCCTTCCAAGTGCAGGAATTAATAAGCATGACTCAGTAGGGTTTTTGGTTTGTTTTAGTGGTGCTAGAGATGAAATCCAAAGCTTGTTTGAGCTAAGTGAGCTATGAGCTAGTTACATCCCCAGTGAGTAGCCAAACTCTAGGAATCAGGTAAATAAGGGTAATCTTACTTGACCTTTCAATAACATAGAAGAGGGGCTGGAGAAAAGGCGTAGCAGTTAAGAGCCTAGCTGCTCTTGTAGAAGACCCAGGTTTGGTTCCAAGCACCCACACAGTATCTTAACAACCATCTGTAACTCCAGTTCTAGGGGAGCAATGCCCTCTTCTGGCCTCTGTGAGCATTGCAAGACAGGGGAGCACTTACACGCATGCAGGCAATACACTCATACACATAAAAATAAACACACATATATGTGTATATATATATATATACATATATATATATATATATGTATACATACATATAAGTAGAAGAGTTTAGGAGGAGACACTGAGTTTGAGTTAAGGCCTTCCTGGGTAAGCCATGTGCTCCATGGTAGAGCTCTTGCATGCCTACCCTGCAAGAGGCCTAAGTTCTATTACTGGCCTGTCTCTCATTTACTAACAGAAAAAAAAAATCGTAAGAAATTTTTCATTTTTCCCCCTGTGCCACAGGAGACCTTGTAAAACCTGGAAAACAAAACCTTTAAAACACAAACCAGGAGCTGGAAAGATGGCTCAGTGTTTAAAAACACTGGCTGCATTTACAGAGGACCCAGGTTCAATCCCCGTCACCCACATGGTGGCTAACAACCATCCATAACTCTAGTTCCAATGCCCTCTTCTGATGCCTGCAGGAATTGTGCAACATGGATGTACTTACACATATGCAGGCAATACACATTCATGCACTTACACAGCCTTGTCAGGCCAATCTGGACTACATAGAACCCTGTCTCAGTGCACACACACACACACACACACATACACACACACACAAACACACACACACACGATTCAGGAAGTAAAGCCACTTTGTGCCAAGCCTGATGACACGAGTTTGATCCCAGGCACTTCAATGGTGGAAGCAGGGAATGGACTCCTGTGACCTCCACAAACACACAGCGGCTCATATGCATGAGGACACACATGTACACAACACACAAAAGTAGTAAGATTTTTAAAGAAAAAAAGGTGAGCCATATATAGTAATGCACGCCTTTAGTCCCAGCACTTGTGAAGCAGAGACATGCAGACCTCTCTGAGTTACAGGCCAGCCTGGGCAACATAGTAAGTTCCTGGCCAGCTGTGGCTACAGGGAGACCCTGTCTCCAAAACAACAAAAAGGAAAATGAACAGCCCCCCCCTCCAAAAAAAAAAGCAAAAATATATTGTGTTTACCATTCAAATGTTATCTGGAGCTGGGGACATAGCTCTGTTGGTATATGTGCCACTTGCTGAGTTAGAGATCAGCTTGAACTACTTGAGACCTGGTCTCAAAAAAAAAAAAAAAAATAGCCAGGTATGGTGGCTTTAGTCCCAGCACTTGGGAGGCAGAGGCAGGTGCCAGCCTCGTGTATGTAGTGAGTTACAGGCCAGCTGAGGTGACAGGGAGACCCTGTCTCAAAAAGGCCAAAAAACAAACAACCAAACAAATTAAAAAAAAACACACACACACACAAAATGGAGCCAGGTATGGTGGCACAGGATTGAAATATTAGGACTTAAGATGTAGCTACAGGGCTGGAGAGATGGCCTAGCGGTTAAGAGCGCCGACTGCTCTCGCAGAAGACCCAGGTTCGATCCCCAGCACCCACATGGCGGCTGAGAACCATCTTTAACTCCAGTCCAGTTCCAGGGGAATCTGACACCCTCTTCTGACCTCCACGACATTGCACGACACGGGTGCACAAACCTACATGCAGATAGTGCATTCATACACATAATAAATAAATGGAAAAAAATTAAAAAAAAAAGATGCAGCTACAGGGGCATAAGTATGGAAATAATTTCAAAGCCAACTTGGCATTCATATCTAGTTCCAACCAACTAGGGCTCCAGAGAGACTATCTACCCCTGACCCCACAAAAGTACGAAACAAAACAAAAGATGTCATTACCCATGAAAAAACAATACGTATGAGTTAAAATAAGATTGGGAATTATGGCACACGTCTTTAGTCCCAGCCCTCAGGAGGCAGAGCCAGATGGATCTGTGTGTGTTCCAGTCCAGTCAGTGCTGCGTACTGCTGCCTTGACTAGAAAAAAAAAGAGAGAGAGAAGTAAAAGCCGGGCTTGGTGGCACATGCCTTTAGTCCCAGCACTTGGGCAGATCTCTGTGAGTTCAAGGCCAGCTGCTAAAGGGAGATCCTGTCTCAAAAAGGAGAGAGAGAGAGAGAGAGAGAGAGAGAGAGAGAGAGAGAGAGAGAGCAAAAATTGGTTGGGCTAGGTGACTCAAGCCTGTAATTTAGTATTTGAGATTCTAAGGAAGGATGGAGTTTGAGGCCAACCTGGGTTACACAGATCCACTGGGTGCTGGGAATTGAACCCAAGTCCTCTGCAGGAGCAGCCAGTGCTCTTGACTGCGGATCCATCTCTCCAGCCCCTATTCTACATCTTTCGAATGAGATTCTTCTCTTTCCTGTATGCTCACTACCTGTAAATTTGGTCTTTTCAGAGAGGCCCATGTGTCTTTGAATTCTCACTATGTATTATTAGGTCCTTATTTTTTATCTTTGGTGATTTTGGATTATTCCATTCTCTGCACCTTGTCTTCAAGTTCAGATATTCCACCCTCTTGGTCTGTTCTTCTGAGAGTTTACATGGAGAGTTATTTTTGTTTTGTTTTATTGAGACAGAATTTCTCTGTAGCTCCCAGCTGGCCTGGAACTCACCATGTAGAAGAAGGTGGCCTAGATCTTATGGAGATCTGTCTGTATACCACCCCATCCCACCCAGCTTGAATATACTTATCATAATCATTTTGAGTTCACTGTCTAGGATTTCATCTAGCTCTCATTAGATGCCATCACTAGAGAATTAATAATCTTCAAAGCATTATGTTTTGTTTTCTTTTTGTGTTCCTTTTTACTGAGTTGGAATTTACATATCAGGTGTTGGTTCTTTGCTTAATTTTTATCAGCTATATTCTTTCGGTTGAAGTGTTTGCAGTGTTCAGGTGGGATTTCGATGTAGTAATGCTGAGTGTATAGTTTAGAAAAGAATTCCTCAGACCAGGAGTTCTGGGTGCCCAGAGTCAGCTCCATATTATTTTATGAGTAAGATATTAGCTGTGGGAGAGACCACAGCTGTTTGGTATGACCATTGTGCACCCTCAGATTAGTAGTTAATAACAGTGGCTTCTTAGATTTCCAAAATTGATGGAGAGAAAACTACAAAGTAAAACATGGAGTATACCAGGATTTTATCTAATAAGATTAGGAGAGGGTGGGAAGCAGGATGGGTGAGGCTAAAGATGAAGTACTAAATCAGCTTTGAAGAAAAACAACAACAACATCAGGTTGGTAAATTGGGGCTTGAGAGATGGCTCCAGGTTAAGAGCACTGGCTGCTCTTACAGAGGACCTGGGTTTGGTTTCCAGAACCAACATGGTGGCTCACAACTATCTGTGACTCCAGTTCCAGGGGAATCTGATGCCCTCTTCTGGCCTTCAGGGACATTACATGCATATGGCCTATACATGCAGATAAACACTCACAAAAATAAGTAATTTTTTTTTTTCTAAAGGTGGGTAAATTAGCTAAGGGGAGAAGTTGGGATACTGTTAGGCTCTACAGATGGTAGGGATTGTTAAAGTTATGGAGGGCTATAATTAAGAAGTAAAAAGAGGAGGCGGATAAGGATGAGGGAAAGAAAAGTAGGAATAAGTGGGGAAACACTTGAGTTGTGGCCGAAGAGTAAAATAAAAGACGTATCATGGCAAATTGGAGATGGAGAAATATAAACAAAGGAACTGAAACCTGAGAACTAACTATTAAACAAAACCAGATATATATATATATATATACACATATATATACATATAAACAAAACCATATATATATATACACATATATACATATATATATACATATATATATGTATATATATATATATAGATAATCTACATGTGTGTGTAGAAGCTAAATCATAGAAAACAAGAGGTAACAAGAATACTTGTGGACTGACTTGCCGGAACAGCTGCACCAAGTGGAGCAGTGAAGCTCCTCAGTGCCTCTGGCACTGGTGGGTTCCATGTCATGGTGTGTAGAGGGAAGAAAAGAAGCCATTGGTGTCTGCAGCCTCAGTGCTGTTGGGGATCTCTGGGGCTGTTGGGGCTGGAGACTTGCTTCCAGCTCCTGAAGCATTCTATGGTCTCATTTTTTTTTTTTTTTTTTTGGTCTTTTCGAGACAGGGTCTCCCTGTAGCCCCAGCTGTCCTGGAACTCACTCCGTAGACCAGGCTGGCCTTGAACTCACAAAGATACACCTGCCTCTGCCTCCCAAGTGCTAGGATTAAAGGCGTGCGCCACCACGCCCGGCTTGTTTTATCCTATATTGTAGACCAGCCTGGCCTGTCAATCACTATTTAGCCCAGACTGACTGAATTTGCAGTGATCTTCCCACCTCTGCCTCTCAAGTGCTATGGTTACAAGCAGGCATACCTATGGCCAGCTTGTGAAACTTGTATTTGTGAGATTGCTTATTTTACTCACTATAATGATCTCCAGTTTCATCCAGATTCCTGTCAACATCATGATGTCATTCTTGATCTTTTAAATATTTTATGATTTTTATTGTTTATGTGTATGAGTGCTTTGCCTACATGTGTGTAAGTGCACCCACTACATGCAATGCCCACCAGAGGTCAGAAGAGAGTGTCAGATTCCCTGGAACTTGAACCTGGGAGGATTGTTAGCCACCAAGTGGATTCTGGGAACCACAACCAGGTCCTCCACAAGAGCAGCCAGTGCTCTCAACTGCTGACCATCTCTCTAGTCCCATCATTCTTGTTTTAATTCTTAAATTTTTATTCATAATTATTCTGTGTCTCTGTGTGTGTACATGATATGAGGGGAGAGGGTGCATGTGATGGTGTGTGTGTGTAGACATCAGATGACAACTTTGTGGAGCTGAGTTTCTTCTTTCCACACTTGCACTTCTTCCCAAGAAGCCATCTTACTAGCCTTCGATTTTGTATAGTTAGCATTTTTTTTCCTTTTTTTTTTTGAGACAGGATTTCCCTGTAGCCCACGCTGGCCTGGAACTCATAGAGATCAGCCTTCCTCTACCTCCCCAGTGCTGGGATTAAAGGTGTAGGCAACTACCACTGGCTCTTTTCTTTTCTTTTTCCTTTTCTTTTCTTTAAATCCATTCATCTGTTAGTGAGGATACAAGCTGATTGCCCAAGTTGGCAAGTGAGAGTAATATAATGATAAGCATGGATGCACATGCACACACAAACCTGAGTCAATCTCTTTCCCCACCCCACCTTTGGTTGATACTATCCTCTTATCATAGTGTAGTGGGTTGGTGCTGACCTTGAACTTTGCGTACCAACTGAGTGCTGGGATTCAGGCACGTGCTACCAGGCCTGGTTTACTTGGTCGAGGGGACAGAAACCAGGGCCTCCTGCATAGTAGGCAAGTGCTTTACCACCTAAGCTAATTTCCTAACTGCTGCTATTCCTTTTCTTTCACCCATAGTTACATAGTTCTAGGGTAGCTTGGTATGCTGTCTCAAAAAAGTCAAAACCAGAACAATTAATTTTATTTTGGGCTGTTAACTACATGCCCATATTTGCTAATAACAAGATTTGACATTTGATGTGTTTGGTTTCCTTATGGGCTTAAGAGTAGAATACTAGGCCAGGCGTGGTGGCGCGTGCCTTGAATCCCAGCACTCGGGAGGCAGAGGCAGAGGCCGGAGGATCTTTGTGAGTTCATGGCCAGCCTGGTCTACAAAGTGAGCTCCAGTCTAGTTGAGACTTTTTGTCTCAAAAAGCCCAATTATCTATAGTATTCCAGAACAACCTGTAAAGAAGGAACCAGGCCAGGCTTTGGGGTAACAAGGCCACTAAAATGTCCCTTAGAGAACCTCAGTAAAAAAAAAAAGAGTAGAATACTATATACCACAACTTATGGTATCCTACTAATCCTGTTGATTTACTTGGGATCAGTCCTAGTTCCCTCAGAATGGTAGGGAACATTGGGAGCACACACCTGTAATCCTAGCGTTTAAGAGCCTGAGGAAGGAAAACTGCCAAGAGTCCCAGGGCGGCTTTGGGCTACAGGATATTACAATACGTGTACACTTATATGTTTATTTGTGGGGTATGGGAGGGGGAGGGGGAGGGTCACCGGAGGCCACAAGTACAGAGGGCAAAGACAAATTGTGGAAGTTGTTTCTCTTCTTCCAGAATGGGTCCCAGGAATCAAACTTGATGTGAAGAGCCTTTACCTACTGAGCTGTCTTCCCCACTAGTCCATAGAAAATATGCCCATAAACAGGGCACAATGGCACAAGCCTTTAATCCCAGGGAGGCAGAGGCAGGGAGATCTCTTTGAGTTCAAATCCAGTCTGGTCTATATAGTGAATTCTAGGACAGCTAGGGCTACAGGAAGACCTCGTCTCAAAAATAAAATAAAAATAATTACGTGTATAAATATTTGAGTACAGGTATTTGTACCACTTGCCCACCTGGTAACCGAGGTGGCCAGAAGAGGGTTTCAAGACAGTTAGTTCCCACATGGGTGGTGAGAGCTGAAATAGGTCCTCTGCAAATGCACTCACTACTCTTTTTTTGGGGGGGAGGGGGTCTTTTTAAGACAGGGTATCCCTGTAGCCCCAGCTGTCCTGGAATACTCTCCCAGCTGTCCTGGAACTCTCTATATAGACCAGGCTGGCCTTGAACTCACAGATATCTGCCTGCCTCTGCTCTCAAGTGCTGGGATTATAGTCGTGAACTACCAAGCTCAGCACTCCCACTACTCTTAACTGCTGAGGAATCTTCATCATTCCAGCTAACAATCTATTTATGGATGTTTTTTTCAGAGCTGTGGATGAAGCCCAGATAGCACAAGAGACACTGTAAATTGCTTTTTTCTTTTTGAGACAAGGTCCCATGCCACCTAGGATGGTCTAAACACGAAATCCTTCTGCCTCCACCCGAACTGCTGTGCATGCATACATGTGCCAGTTCATCAGATTTTATTCAGTGCTGAGATCAAACCCCAGGCTTCATGCATGCTGAGCATGAAGCCTGGGGTTTGATCCCAGCACTGAATACAGCAAGAACTGTATTCCCAGGTCCCGCTGTCTTCTTAAAAGTTGTTTTCCAGGGGTTGAAATGATGGCTCAAAGGTTAAGAACACTGGCTGCTCTTGCAGAAGACCTAGCACCCACATGGCAGCTAATGGCCCTCTATAATTTCAGTTTCAGGGGACCATGCCCTCTTTGGACCTCTAGGGGCACTGTATAACATGGTTACATGTACATACACATGAAAATATTTTCCAGCTGCATGTGACCTCACAAGCCTTTAGCTCAATACTTAGAAGGCAGAGTTATGCAGATCTGAGTTCCAGGTCAACTTGGTCTATGTAGCAAGTTCTAAGCCAGACAATGCTACAAAGTGAGAACTTGTCTCCAAAACAGTATATTTTCTTAGTTTATAAAATGACAGACTTCATTATATTTCCTTCCCGTATCATTGTAACTTACATTCGTTTTTCAACTTTCCCCCTCTTCCCCCTCCTCCTCAATGGTCTCCTTCCTGTCTTTGCCTCTACCCAACCAGAACCAGCATGTCTACCTGGGTTCTGGGCATTGAACTCAGGGTCTTGTGCTTGCATGGCCACACTACAGAAGGATCTTTCTCCAGCCTCCAGTGTTCCATCTCCCATCCGGCATTTCCCTGTGCTCACCTCCCACCCACCCCGTTAGACTCCTTCCTCTTTTATCACACTTCCACTTTTTCCACATACTGTCCGATGTTTCCTTTCAGAGAAAAGTTAGCTAAATATGAGCAGATATCATGTGTTTCTCCAAAAGTTTATTAAATTATGAAAAATAAGTTTAAGTTTACAGAACATTGCAAGGCATGCCGAGGTCTTTCAACTAGTTTCTTCTAATATGAATATTACAGTAATCACCAGCATGCGCATTACTAAAAACAGCAAACATTTCCAAACTAACACTCATCTTTGTATATAACATCTGTTATATACATACCTATTGGACTAGTTACTGAAGTATTTTTAAAAAGTTGTTAGTGGAGGGCTGGAGAGATAGCCTAGAGGTTAAGAGCACTGACTGCTCTTGCAGAGGACCCGGGTTCAATCCCCAGCACCCACATGGCGGCTGAGAACCGTCTGTAACTCCAATTCCAGGAGAACTCCAGTTCCAGGGGAATCCAACGCCCTTTTCTGACCTCCGCGGCATTGCACGACATGGGTGCACAAACTTACATGCAGAACGTATATTCATACACATAAATAAATAATTTTAAAAAAGTTGTTAGTGGAGCCTACAACCGGAAGTGAAGGCAGTTTCCCTCCTTGGTCTCTCTTGCTGTCCTCCCCATACAGGCTCACAGTGCTTGGCTCTTCTGTCAGAAACTAGTATCTTTTCCTTTGCTGTTTCTCAGTCCTCTCTTCCTTTGTTTCAGCTATTCTGGGAGCACTCATCCTGAGCCTCTTCTCCTCCTCCCCCTGCAGGCCCAATTATGGTGGAGAATGACATTGACTAGGACTATGTAGATGAGGTTGAGACAGCAGCTGGAGAGATGCGCCGAAGCCTCTGCCAAGACAGCTGTGAAAGGCTCCTAGGTCTCCATCCACAGCTCTGGCTTTTGTGACTTTCTGTTCAAGCCAGAGTTGCTGTGAGCCATCGTAGACTGTGGCTTTGAGAATCCATCACAAGTCCAGCATGAGTGCATCCCTCAGGCCATTCTGGGTATGGATGTCCTGTGCCAGGCCATGCCAGGCATGGGGAAGATGGCAGTGTTTGTCTTGGCCACACTGCAACAGCTGGAGCCAGCTACTGGGCAGGTGTTTATACTGGTGATGTGTCACACTAGGGAGTTAGCTTTTCAGATCAGCAAGGAATATGAATGCTTCTCAAAATACATGTTGAATGTTAAGGTGGAGGAGTTTTTTGGCAGTATGTCTATCAAGAAGGATGAAGAGGCGCTGAAGAACAGTTTGTATATCATCGTGGGGACTCCTGGCCGCATCCTAGCCCTAATTTGAAGTCAACCTCAAGCACATTAAACACTTTATCTTGGCTAAATGTGACAAGATGCTTAAACAGCTCAACATGCATCGGGATGTTGGAAAATTTTTTGCATGACCCCCCAAGAGAAGCAGGTCATGATGTTCAGTGCACCTTGAGCAAAGCGATCTGGCCAGTCTGCCTCAAGTTCATGCAAGATCCTGTGGAGATTTTCATGGATGATGAGACGAAGTTGATGCTGAGCACTGCATCGCCCTGGCCCAGTTCTTAGTGGAGCAGAACTTCCCAGCCATTGCCATCCACAGTGACATGGCCCAGGAGGAGAGGGTTTCTCACTATCAGCAGTTCAAATATTTCCAGAGGTGAATTCTTGTGGCTACCAACCTGTTTGGCCAAGGTATGGACAATGAGTGGGTGAACATTGCCTTCAATTACAACATGCCGGAGGACTCTGACACCTACTTGCACTGAGTGGCCAGAGCAGGCTGGTTTGGCACCAAGGGCTTGGCCATCACATTGTGTCAGATGAGAACGATGCCAAGACCCTCAGTGATGTGCAGGACCAATATTAGGTCAAAATCAGTGAGCTGCCTGACAAGACTGACATCTCCACCTACATTGAGCAGATGTGGGAGAGGAATGACCCATTGCAGAATGTGGCAGTCTACAGCTTTAGAAGAGGTCATCCAGGTGGGGTGAAGGATACCCTGCAGCCTCATTGTGCCCCCCACTTCCTTTCGCATGCCGCTACTCCTGAACCTGTTCCTGACTTAACAATTTTTTTAACAAACCAAGAATGAAACACACACACACACACACACACACACACACACACACACAAAGTTGTTAGCAAAGCAGGGGGCAGAGAATGATGTCATCACTCAAGGGTAAGGCAGGAGATTAAAGAATAAAGGAATACCAGGAACAGTTCGAGAACATATTTCCAGAAAAACACACACCAACACACACACACGGTAGTGATGTCACAGTAAGTTTGTCCTTCACAGTCTGTTACTGCACAGATAGTGACAGATTTTGAATCACAACCAACAGAGAAGTCAGGCACTAGTGCTTTAGAATATTTAACTAGGAACCGGGCGTGGTGGCATGCACCTTTAATCCCAGCACTCCAGAGGTAGAGGTAGGTGGATCTCTGCGAGTTCAAGGCCAGCCTGGTCTACAGAGCAAGCTCCAGGACAGCTGGTGCTAAAAGGGAGACCCTGCCTCAAAAAAAAGGAAAAAACTGAAAAAAAAGAACATTTAACTAGGAAACAACAGATATGAGAAGTCATTCCTACTGTAAACCAATCATCCCCAGCTCAGAGTCCACATAAATGCCGATGACAGGAAGCTTTCCCGTGACACAGACAGCAGCCAGAGCAGTGTGCTGAGCCGCAGACGGCCCACCCTGCAGCTTGATTGCCCAGCAGCTGGTCCCTCCTGCCAGTGGCCACTTCCCATCCCTGGAGACAGGGTCTCCGCAAACCCCCACAGCCCACTCAGCCTTTGACTCACACTATGGCTGCCTGCCCCTGCAGCCCCCTGCCAGAACTGAACCTCTGAGAACCCAGAAGGGCCAGATAGTCCATGATTAGGGCTGGTTTCACAGGAACTGTTTGGTCTGTCTTCAGGAAAGTCAGAGATGTTTGATCCTCTGAGACCAGCAGGCTCAGATGTGCTGTGTCTGGATCCAGAGTGATTTCTTCTCTGAACTTCTGCCTAATTTTCTGCAGAGTGGAAAATGGGAGGAAAGAGGTGCTAGGCTTCTGGGCACATGCATGCATGCATGCTGGCAGCAAGGGCCACAGCAGTTTGTAAAGTTCCCTCATTTTGGTTGCACTGTGATCATTACTAAAAGTCCAGTAATTTACTATCCAGATCAAAGGTCAATTTTTTTCCCACAGATTCCTGCCCCCTTAGTTTCCACCACTGTTCTGAGCAGGGCATTTCCTATGCACTCACCAATCATGTGACACAGACTCTCCCCTTCCTCTGAATCCTCTATGAAAGGATTGACTCTCTAGGGCTGGAGAGATGGCCTAGCAGTTAAGAGCACCGACTGCTCTTGCAGAGGACCCAGGTTCGATCCCCAGCACCCATATGGCGGCTGAAAACCATCTTTAACTCCAGTTCCAGGGGAATCCGATGCCCTCTTCTGACCTCCGCGGCATTACACAACACGGGTACACGGGTGCACAAACCTACATGCAGACAGTACATTCATACACATACGAAAATAAATTTAAAAAAATTAAAAAAAAGAAAGGATTGACTCTCTGCACCTGGGCCTGAATTCCTCTCAGAGGCCCCTCTGCACTGTTGCTATTTTATGATGACATTAATCACTCTCTAGGGACCAGGAAATGCTAGGTGGTTAAGAGGGCTTGCTGCTCTTCCAGTACTAAGGTGGGCTGCTGACTCCCAGGTCAGGTGGTGCACAGTCACTTGGGAATCCAGCTGCGGGCAATCAGGTGCTCTGGTCTGGTCTATGCAGATACAGACATGCACAGGTACATACATAGGTTTTACAAAATTAAACTTTTTTTTTGGTCTTTTTGAGACAGGGTCTCTCTGTAGCCCCAGCTGTCCTGGAACTCACTTTGTAGACCAGGCTGGCCTTGAACTCACAGAGGTCCGACTGCCTCTGCCTCCCAAGTGCTGGGATTAAAGGTATACTCCACCACGCCCAGCCAAAATTAAATATTTTTAACAAATATCTTCGGCTGTAGAGATGGTTGTATGGTGCAGAGCACTGACTGGTTTTGCAGAGGACCCAGGATTGAATCGCAGCACCTACATGGTTACTAACAACCATCTGTAACTCCATTTCTGGGGAACTAATACCCTCTTCTGACCTGCTGGACATTGCACAGCAGGGGTGCACTGATCGCATGCAGGTAAATACACTCATACACGTAAAAAACTTTAAAAAATTCTTAAAGCTATCTCTTCTAATAAATCTCATTCCAATAGATTATTCTGCCTATCTTCTTTAACACCAAACCCATAACCTTTCCTGTGCCACCATGCCTAGCTTTATGTGGTACGGGGAATCAAATCCAGGCTTTCCTCTTGCTAGACTAGTACTCAAGAGAGTTACACCCCAGCCAGCCCCTTGACTTTATTCAAAAAACAATTTGGGGCAGGGCATGGTGGAACATACCTATCCCAGCACTCAGGAGCCAGAGGCAGGTGCATCTGTGTAAGAAAGGGGCCATCTGGACTACATAGTGAGTCCTAGGCCATCTGCAGCTACAGGAGATCCTATGGTTTTATCCTATAGCTGAGGCTTTGTTCCGATCCTTGGCAGTCTTTCTGCCTTGGTTTCCCAAGTGCTAGGATTACAGGAGATTGACACCACCATCATATCTGGCTCCTGAAACTTTGATTTTCTGCCAAACCACTATAGAGGAATCGATTGAGTGCAGATCTGCACACACATCATCCCAAGACCTTGCTGCCCATGCACAAGGAATTGAACTTGATCCCTGGCACCTACATAAACCTAGGTGCAGAGCTGCACACGCTTCATCCCAAGACCTTGCTGCCCATGCACAAGGAATTGAACTTGATCCCTGGCACCTACATAAACCTAGGTGCAGAGCTGCACACGCTTCATCCCAAGACCTTGCTGCCCATGCACAAGGAATTGAACTTGATCCCCGGCACCTACATAAACCTAGGTACAGAGCTGCACACGCATCATCCCAAGACCTTGCTGCCCATGCACAAGGAATTGAACTTGATCCCCGGGACCTATATAAGAGCTAGGTGCGGAGCTGCACGCCCATCATCCCAAGACCTTGCTGAGCAGCCAGTCTAGCTGGTGACCTCTAACTTTAATGAGAGACCAGATCTCAAAAAATAAGTTGTAGAGTGATTGTGGAAGACACTCAGCATTGGTCTTCTGGCCTCCACATGTACATGGTCACACACAAGAATTAGCTTCTTGCTGGGCATGTGTAGTTCAGTGGGAAAGCCCTGTCTCTCATGACAAGGGCCTGGGTTCCATGAGCAGCATAAAAAACAAACAAACAAACAAATGCACACCTAGCTTCTGACATATAGGATATATCAATGAAGTGTTCTTCATTTTCTTGTAATGAATTTTACAATCCAATTTCTATATCTTGATATATAGTCCCAGTCCTCAATGGTAAGTTGTTAAGGGAGGAGAGGAGTATCTTAATTCATAATTTATGCTTCTGTCACACTTTGTCGAGTTGCCCAAACTGAAGAAGGCTAACTAATTAGACATCTGTCATTCTTTGGCCATGCAATGAGAATTTTTTTAATTGGTTTTGGTTTTCAGATGTTATGTCCTTGGGCCAGTGGAGCTTATTTGCTGCTAGTAGATCCTTGTCGGAGTATGTACTTTACTCCAGTTTTCAGCTTAGTGCCTCAATGTTTTTTATTTTTTCATGGAATCATATTTCTCTGATATTAGGTTATTTGAAATGAATGTAGTATTTATATGTGAATGTATATTAGTAACAATTATTTTGAGATAAATAACATATACTATTCTCTGTATCAAATAACAATGTAAACATATTTTTATTCTGTTAAAAAATTGCTCAGTTGGCCTTTTTTATTTAAAAAAAAAAAAAGGAATTGATTGAAGACTTGAACCTAGGCTGGGGCTGGAGAGATGGCTCACTGGTTAAGAGCACTGACTGCTTGGAGAGGACCTGGGTTCTATTCCCACCACCCACAGGATGGCTACCAACTGTCTATAATATCTGATGCCCTCTTCTCCCTTTGGCAGGCACTTCATGACAGAGGTGCACTTACATATGTGCAAATATAACATTCATGCACATACAATAAAAATAAAGTTTTTTTTAATTCTTTATCCTGGCATGGTGGTGTATGCCTTTATTCCCAGCACTTGGGAGGCAGAGGCAGTGGATATCTGTGAGTTCCAGGCAGGCCAGCTTGGTCTACATTGTGGATTCCAGGCCAGCTGGGACTAAAGAGAGACAAAAAATAATATATATATATATATATATGGAAAAGGGGAATAGAGAGATGGTTATGAGGTTAAGAGCACTGCAAGACCTAACTTAGAATCCCAGCACTCATACTGGGCGTGGTGGCACACACCTTTAATCCTAGCACTTGGGAGGCAGAGGCAGGCAGGTCTTTGTGAGTTCAAGGCCAGACTGGTCTACATAGTGAGCTCCAGTACAGCTGGAGCTACAGGGAGACCCTGTCTCAAAAAGACAAAAAAAAAAAATCCCAGCACTCACATGATACCTAAGAATTGGCTGTAACTCCATCTCTGGGGTAGCTGATGCCCTTGTCCAACCTCCATGGGCACTGAAGGATATGGGTTCACTTACACACATGCAGGCAAAACACACATACACACATTAAACAATAACATAGGAGAAAAAAGAAAAACCAACTGACACAGAATAGAGAGGGAGGGGTATTTGACCTTAACCCCAGTGACACCCTAATTTCAGCAAGAAATAGCCAGAACTGACCTTGATGCCCATTGACCACTTTTAAATCACCCTCTTCTAAGTCTTTTTCCATGAAGTTGTGTCTATATTTGAATGTAAGACAAAAGGCTGGAAAGTTAGCTAGCAGAGGCTGCACCTGCACCAGGGATTAGCCCTGCCCCTTCCTATCTAGTGCCTACCTCAGCTGCTAGGCTCCTGGCACACAACAGCCCCAAGTAGCATGGGACAGTAGGATGCATTTCTTAAATTACTGTCTTATTCTATCTAGTTCCTCCACTAATCTGCTCACCTAAGAGACCCCTGCCCTCTAATGTCTATAAACAGGAATTTCCATTCCTGTGGGAGTTGCCATTGGATCCTATCCTAGCTTTCCCCTCAGTAATTGTCTGGCTTTATTAGAGGACCTGATCATGTGACATCCATTTTGGTGTGTCACTCTATTGAACCTGAAAGGGATCTTCATTATTTGAAACACTAATGTGACAGGCATAGTGTAGTCCCAGCACTTTGGAAGCAGAGGCAGGTGAATCTGAGTTCTAGACTAGCCTGCCTGTTCTACATAGTGAATTCCAAGCCAGCAAGTGTTACATACTGAGACCTGGTCTAAAATAATAATAATTAAAAAAAACACAACCAAAGATAACAGGGCGGCTGAGATGGCTCACCTACTCTCCTGGCAAGGGGCCTAGCACCCAAGCCTGATGACCAGGGTTTGATCTCCTGGACCCACATCAAAGGAGAGAATGGACTGTCACACAATTTCTTCTGACACAAGCTCTTCCTGGCATGCTTCTGGGCCCAATTAATAAATCTTAAAAACGTGCACACCCCCCCATCATAACAGCTGTCTCAGGCCTATAATCCCAGGATGTGAGAAACTGTGGCAGGAGGCTACTCTAAAACAAAAATTAGGCAGAGCTGGGCACAGTCGGCGCACCTGTTATCCCAGCTACTCTCAAGGCTGAGGCAGCAAGATCTTTCAATCTCAGAAATTGAAGACCTACTATGATCCAACTAGATCCTGCTTCAGATCCCCAGCACTGTAAAATAAGGAAGTAAATCAAAAATAGAAAAATAACTGTAGATTTCTCAAGAGGATGTATGGAAAACATCATTACTCATTAAGAAGTTTATATGTCAAAAAATAAAAATAAAAAGAAGTGTAAATGTACAGGCTTGGAGGCTCTCAGGTTTAATCCCAGGCCTCAGGAGGCTGAGGCAGGCAAATCTCTGTGAGATCAAGGCCAGCCAGGTCTACAGGCTGAGTTCCAGGCAGGCTGGGACTCGGGAGACTTTCAGAAAGAAATAAAAGCAAAAGAAATGTAAGTTGGCCTGGAGAGTTGGCTCAGCAATTAAGAGCACTGGCTGTTGACTTATACATGGGTTCAATTCCAAGTACCCAAAAGGCAGCTAAGAACTATCTGTAACTCCTCTTTGAGGGGATCCAACACTCTTCTGACATCTGAGAGCATTGCACGATATAGATTTACTTCCATATGAACAAACAATACACTCAGTTTAGTTTTTGGACTGTTTGGAACATTTTTTTGTCTTTTGAGACACTCTCCCTGTGGTCCCAGCAGGCCTAGAACTGGCTATGTAGACAAGGCTAGCCTTAAACTCACCCCTGCCTCTGCAGTCCTGGATTTAAGGCCTGCACTACCATGACCAGCTGATGCTCAGTTTTTGTTTTATTTTTTAATGAAAGTCAAGACCAGGTAGAGTGGTGCATGGCTTTTAATTTTCTTTATTGCTAGAGACAGAGACACACTTTTCTCTGTTAGTTTGAGGCTAGCCTGTTCTACATAGTGAGTCCCAAGCTAGCCAAGGCTGCATAGTGAGATTCTGTGTAGAAAACCAAATCTAGACATTGTGGTCCTTGCCTGCAATTCCAACACTAAGGAGCCAGAGGCAGGAGGATCAGGCTGGGGTAGGCATACCTGCTTAAACACAGCAGCAGCAGCAGCAGCAGCAGCAGCAACAAAGAGACCATGTGTTACTTCTCTTAATTCTGTGATAAACACCATAGCAACTAGAGGAGGGAAGGGTTTATTCCGCCTTACAGCTCCAAGGTAAGGTCCATCTTTGAGCTCACTCAGGGCAGTAACTCAAGTCAGGAAACTGGAGGGATCACCTGGAGGAATGCAGCTTACTGGCTGGCTCCTCTGGCCTGGGTTCAGCATGTTTCCTTATCTACTTCAGACCCCCTGCCGAGGAGAGGCACCATCCAGGACCACAGTGAGCTGGGTTCTCTCACATCAGTCAACAGTAAAGAAAATGCCTCACAGACGGGCTCACAGGTCAGTCTGATAGAGGAAAGTCCACACCTGAGGTTATTTCTTCCCAAGTATGTCAAGGTTAACACGTGAAGCTGAGGATCAGAGAGTGCAAGAACAAAACAAACAAACAAACAAACAAAGACCTGGTCTGGATTTTGGAATTGCATTCCCTATGGGAGCTCTGCTTCTACACTGTGCCTTGCACAAGGAGCAATGAGCAAGCCTTCTGGACCAGTGAGTCTTCCTGCCTCCTGCCTCCAACCCCCATAGGCCCAGGTATTTCTCTCACCTGGAATGGGTAGACATGAAGACTCCTGTTCAAGAGTCTCCCAGTCAGAGCCACAAAGCAGGTTCTAGCAGCACACTGGGGATGCTGCTGTAGCCAAGGCCTTTACACAGCTCTAGGAATGATGGGGCATTAATCCACCTCCCAAAGCCTTGAAGCCCCTCCCTTCAGGAGGGAGGGCAGAGCCAGGCAGCCAATGAGCAAGTATTTCAGGACTCTGTGGGCTCTAGGCAAGGGTTTCCTATTATTCAGTCAGGACAGGTGCGCCAGGCCCCAGTTGAGAAACAGAATCTCATTGGCTCCTGTGTGAACCTTCCTGACTTACCTAGTCCTTCATGCCTGGTAAGGAAACAGAAGATCCCCCTCTACCTCTATTTCCAGTAAGAAAATGGACCTTTCCCCTAGGACTGCAGAGGACTGAGCTGAGTGCATCCCTGGCCCTCTGTCCTTCCCTGTGAACTGTAGCTTCCTCCAGAGGCTGCTGACTCCACAGCACAGACAGGGGCTACAGTGCAGAGGTGGGCTTGACCTGGCTGGCATAGAAAGGAATTGAAAAAAAAGGAGGTGTGCTGCTGGAGGCTAGCTCAGTTAATTCAGTGCTTGCCTAGCACACACAGAACCCTGGGGAGATCCCCAGTCCCGGGTAAACTGGCCAAGCTGACATATATTTGTAATCCTAGCACTCTGCAGTTAGAAGCAGGAAGATCAGAAGTTCAAGATCATCCTTTGTTACATCTAGAGTTTCAGGCCAGCCTAGGCTACACAAGACCCTGTCTCAAAAAAAAAAGAAGTTCCCAGGCAAGGAGACAGTGCGCAGCTGTGATGGCTCAGGCACAGGAACACACTGTCTCTGAGCAGTGCAAGGGGTTAAAGCGCCCTTGGGAGGAGAAGGACACCCAGAACACTGGCCATGAAGGGGAAGGCACAGGGCATGGAGGAGGCAGCAGGAGCCATGGCACCTGCTCTTTCTTTGGGTCTCTGTCCCAGGCAGACTTTCCCTGCAATTGGTGCTGCAGCTGTTACAGATGACTACTTTCTTTCCAGTCCTGCAGCCTACCCTCAACTGACTGAGCAGGTCCTCAGTGCAGGTCATTACCATGACCTTCTGGATCTGTGCCCTTCATGGCCTCTGAGTGGTTTTCTCCCCTCACCTTGGATCCCTCATTCCCATTCTCTACAGTCTTTCAATTTACTTTGCTTTTTGTTTTTAATATTTTATTATTTTTATTTAAACGTATGAGTGTACTGCCTACATGTGTGTTAAGTGCACTCATGTTGTGCAATGCCCACGGAGTCAGAAGGAGGCTTCAGATTCCTCTTGAACTTGAGTTATGACCATGAAATTTTTAAGTTCTGGAGACTATGTAGCTCTGGCTGGCCTAGAATTCCGTGCGTAGACCAGGCAGGTTTCAAAGCAGATTGACCAAACCTACCTCAGTTTCCCAGTTCTGGGTAAGAGACACCCACTTACCCAGAACTGCAGCCCCAGCTGTCCTGGAACTGTCTATGTAGACAAGGGTGGGCTGAAACTCACAGAGATATGCCTGCCTCTGCCTCCTGAGTGCTGGGATTAAAGGCATCCCCCACCAGCCTGGCCTGAATTTTGTTTTTATTGTTGGTTTGTACTTTGTTTTATGTGCAGACGTGCTCATTCAGTGTTTCCTAGACTGGCCTTGAACTTGCCTTCCTCAGCCTCAGTCTCAAACTCTGGCCTGCTCCACTATACCCTGGGCATTCTTTGCTGGCTGCCAAACACAGAATTGGTGCACGCTGAGCAAGCAATCCACCAACTGACCTTCCTCCTCAGGCCTTGCTTTGTTTTAAGACAGGATCTCACTTTGTGGCTCTGACCAACTTTACAGAATAAAGAAGAACTACTTGAACTATTAATTATAGTGAGAATAAGAAAAAAAGAAGGTAAGAAAAATTGGATTAATTGCTGTGATGTTTTAAAGTTAATGAAAATATGTCTTTTTTTTTTTTTAGTATTTTTGAGACAGGGTCTCCCTTTAGTCCCAACTGGCCTGGAACTCACTCTGTAGACCAGGAAAGTATATCTTTATGAGTAACATGAATTTGAGATCATAAAAGAACATGTAAAATACTCATTTGTAAGCCATTTTATTTGAAAATGGAAATGTTCTATCATTTCTCATCTTTCCACAACATGAAATTTTAAGAGGCTAATTCATGAAATTCTCAAAGAATAATATATGTGTTTTTTTAAGATTTTTTTTTTTAATTTTGTGTTGCGTGTGTGTACCTGTGGAGATTAGAGGCATCCGATCCCCTGGAACTGGTTTTAGGTGATTGTGAGCTGCCTGATGTGGGTGAGGGAATGAAACTTGATCTCAAGCCATAGTATTATGTACATTAAAAATTATATACATCTTTATTATTTTTGATTTTATGTGTATGAGTGTTTTGCCTGTATATAAGTAAGTGCACCCATGTCATGCAATGCTCATACAGTTCAGAAGAGGGCATCAGATCCCCTGGAACTAGAGTTAGGGCTGGTTGTTAGCCACATATGGGCTAACAAACCTGGCTCCTCTGCAAGAGACCCAGTGCTCTACACCAATGAGCCATCTCTCCAGCCCCAAGTAATATATTTCTTAAGAGGAAGCCAAAGGCTTCTTTTGGGTATTTGCTTTTTAATTTTTAATTTATTTATTTATTTTTTTTTGGTCTTTTGGAGACAGGTTCTCCCTGTAGCCCCAGCTGTCCTGAAACTCACTCTGTAGACCAGGCTGGCCTTGAACTCACAGAGATCCACCTGCCTCTGCCTACAAAGTGCTGGGATTAAAGGCGCGCACCACCACGCCCAGCCTTAACTTTTTTTTTTTTTTTTGTCTATTTTTGATTTGAAGCTGGTGCTCCATGTGTAACCCTGGCTGTCCTGGAACTCACAGAGATCCACTTGCTTCTCTCTCTCCCAAGGGCTGGGATTAAAGACAGGCTCCACCACACTGGACTTAAATTTTTTTTTTATTACATTTATTTTTGCTGTGAAATTGTATGCATGTGAGTGGACAACATATGCCATGGTGTCCTGTGGAGGTCAAAGAAAAACTTCCGGAGGTAGCTGGATGGTGGCTCCCAGGGAAGTGGGTCTGAGCAGCTCAGGCAAAGTTGGGGGAGGGGGACTCAGGGGCCCCAAAGTACATAAGAAGCACTGGAGGTCATTGGAGGGCACTTCCATCCTTCCTAACTGTAATTCAGCACTGCAGATGTCACCCAAGGTCTTTGGGAGACATCAGGGATAACCCCAGTGTCCACTGAGCCTCCCTCTCTCTGGACCTAGTTACAGACCCAGATGGCTGGCCCTGGGGGACCTGTAGGCAGACCGGGGGTGGTGTACAGTGGTTCTGTGAGTACACCTCACAGGTTGGGTAACTGGGGGTTGCCCCACACGTGCATGGGGATTCCAGCTCCACAGCAGCAGAGGTGTTATGACCCTACAGCCCACAGGACTGGGATTGTCTGGGGCCCTTGGGGTTCGGTTTCCACAGGCCTGAGGGATTCCGGGTGGCTTGGCTGTTGAGTGGCTTCAGACCTTGGGCAAGCTGTTTGCAGGTTGGGTGAGGGGTACAGGTTTGTCCAGAGCTAGGATAGAGGGGAGACTTCAGGGTCTAAACTACCCACACCTCTATACCAGTTAAGTAATCAATTAAAACACCCAAAGAACATAACCAAAATCAGTTTTAAGCTCAACAAAGAAACACATAAGCTTCACATTAGAACCACAACCAACAAAACAACCCAAATGCCTAAAGCTCAATAAAAAATAATAACATAAAAATCTCAAATGGAGGCCGGGCATGGTGGCATGCCACTTTAATCCCAGCACTTGGGAGGCAGAGGTAGGTGGATATCTGTGAGTTCAAGGCCATCCTGGTCTACATAGAGAGCTCCAGGGCAGCTGAGACTAAAGGGAGACCCTCAAAAACCAGCTGTCCTGGAATTCACTCTGTAGACCAGGCTGGCCTTGAACTCACAAAGATCTGCCTGCCATGCCTCCCAAGTGCTAGGATTAAAGGCTTGTGCCACCACACCGGGCAGGATACAATTCTTAAAGAACAATTATACAAGTCTTAAAGCCAGGCGTGGGGCTACAGGGAGACCTTGTCTCGAAAAGACCGAACAGCAACAACAACAACAAAGAACAATTGTAAACATGATTAGAGAAATTAAGGAGTTGAAATAATTTAAAGAGCATATAAATAAAGAAGTCACAGATCTGAAAGAAGATAGGGATAAACTAAAAAGAGGACAATGGCCAGGTGTGGTGGCCCAGCCAATCTCAAAAAGACAAAAAAAAAAAAAAAAGAAAAGAAAAGAAAAAAAGAGGACAGCGATAGAGTGTAGAATGAAATTACAAAAGATATAGAAACGTTTACGAAAATTCAAGTTGACATTGGAAAGAACTAAAGGAACAGATTGACAAACTCCAGAAAGAACTAGAGGGAGAAAAAAATAAAGAAGAAGTCAGAGAACTAAAGAGAGAGAATGAAAAACTCAAAAAAGACCTAGAGGGATACAATGACAAACTTTGGAAAGAACTAAAGGAACAAATTGACAAACTCCAGAAAGAACTAGAGGGAGAAAAAAACAAACTGCAAAAGGAAGTAGAAACACTGAAAAAGGAAGCCAACCAATGAAGTAAGGAGCACCAAGAAGAGATTGAGAAGCTCAAAAAAGAAATGGAAATACTAAAGAAGACACAGGATGAAACGAAAAAGGAATTAGAATACTCATCCAATCAAGAAGAGAGGAAAGGAAAAAGCCTCAGAAGTAGAATGGAGGAAGCAGAACAAAGAATATCAGATCTGGAAGATAACACAGAGCAATTAAAAAGTTAAAATAAAGATTATGAAAAATCTAAAAATACACAAAAGTGGAACAACCAGGAAATATGGGACACTATGAAAAGATCAAACCTCCACATCATAGGAATAGAGGAAGGAGAAGAATCTCAAGAGAATAGTATTGATCAGATCTTCAACTGAATAATAGATGAAAATTTCCCCAAACTCAAAATAGACAAACCCATACAAATACAAGAAGTACATAGGACCCCAAATAGACAAGATCAGAAAAGAAACACCCCATGCCATATCATAGTTAAAATGCTGGATGCCCAAAACAAAGACAAAATTCTGAGGGCTAAAGAAAAGAAGAAGACAATCCACATACAAAGGAACCATGAAGAATTACAACTGACCTTCTGCCCCAAGACCATGAAAGCAGAAAACCTGGAGCAAAGCAATATCCCAGTGTTAAGGGACTATGTGATTCCAACCCCAGATACTTACCCTAGCAAACAATGTTCGACTATAGTGAAGAGAGAGAAAAATCTCCATTGACTTAAACAATGTGAAGGAAATACTTGTTCTGGAAAATCCAAACTCTTCAATAAAACTTAAGCATCATAAGGGCAGAAGAGCTAGGACAACAATCCTCAAACATCCTAGGTGAAAAGAAAACTATAATAAAAACATAACCATAGGAGCAAAATCAGAGGCACTAGAAGTCCAAATGGTAATTAAAGTAAAGGAAGCAACATCCATCCTTCAATTTATTAACTTTAAATATTTAATGGGCTTAACTCCCCAATCAAAAGGCACAGACCTGGAGAATTGGATGAGGTAACAAGAACCCATCTAATTATGCGTCTACAAGAAACCCATCTTAATTTCAAGGATAAGGCACTCAGACTTAAGGTGAAGGGATGGAAGAAAGTATTCCAAGGAAATGGTACCAAAAATGAAAGCAGGCTTGGCTATTCTAATATTCAGACAAAAGTCAGACTTCAAAGCAAAGAAATCAAAAGAGACAAGAGAGGCCTTATACTTTATTAAAGGAACAATTACATGAATTTCACAATCTGAATAACTCTATATTAAATGCACCAAACAACCATGCTACCAAACTATTATAAAGGCAATTTCTTCAGGACATCAAGCACAGATTTAACTCCCAGCACACTAATATAGGGAACTTTCAATACCACACTAAGTCCTTAGACAGACCAACAGGAAAAGGTTCAAACAGAGAGACATCTGAACTAAATGGACACAATACACCACAATGCGACCTCACAGACATCTATTGAATATTCTCACCCGAAAACAACCAGAGAATACACTTTTCTATTCAGGCACCTCAATGGGAACATTCCAAAATAGACCACATTAACTGGGACACAGGAAAAAAATCTCAACAAATATAAAAAGATTGAAATAATCTCATTGCATTCTATCAGACACAGTGCAATAAAACTCAATATCAACACTCAGATAAACCCTTACAACTATCAAGACACATGGAGACTAAACAACACTCTCCTGAATAATGGAATGGGCAGGAAAGAATTATAAAGAAAGAAAGAAAAACATTCCTGGAACCTAGAATGACAATGAATAACAACACAGCAAAACCTATAGGACACTTAAAAAGCAGTCCTAAGAGGGAAGTTTATAGCTCAAGTGCCTACATTAAAAAAAACAGAAAGAGCACAAAGTGAATGATATAACACTGCGCTAAAACGATCTAATAGAGGGAAAACAACCAAAGATAACCCTAAATGGAGCAGCCACAAGAAAAATAACAAAAAATCGAGCAAAGCAGATTCAAATGAAATAGAAAACAAAGGAAAACCATACAAAAAAAAACAATAAAAAAAAAAAGTTGGTTCTTGAAGAGAATATAAAACAAGATCAGACGACCCTCTAGCCCAGTTTCACCAAAAGAAAAGAGGGGAACAACTCCAAATCAAATAGAATCTGTGATGAAAGGGGAAATATCAAACAGCCAATGAAAAGAATCCAGGACATCATAGGAATACTTTAAAAACCTATTACTCTACAACGTTGAAAACTAAAGAAAATGGCAAAGATGAATATCTGAAATCCTGGAATCACCAAAGCTCAACCAAGAAGAGATCGACCAGCCTAAATAGACACAATATACAGGAAGAAATTGAAGATGTAATAAGTAGCCTGCCCAACCAAAAAATGCCCAGGTCCAAATTGGGTTCATGGCAGAATGCTATAAAATATTTCGAGAAACTTAACAACCATTTTTACTCAAAATTGTTTAGAAGGATAACAAAACGAGGGAGTTCTCCCAGATTGCCTTCTTATGAAACCGCAGCACACTCTATTACCAAAACCAGGGAAAGATACAACACCAAAAGGAGAACTATAGACCCATCTCCCTAATTGAACACAGATGCCAAAAATTCTAAAAGGATACTGGCAAAGAGCATACAGACCATCAAGAAAATCATCCATCATGACCAAGCTTGGATTCATACCAGAGATGCAGGATGGTTCAACATACAAAAATCAATAAATATCATCAAACATATAAATGGACTGACAAAAAGGACAAACCACACCGATCATCTCAATTGACGCGAAAAAGCCATTGACAAAATCCAGCATTCCCTTCATGTTTAAATTAGTTAGATGGGAATTGGACTGGTAAGGATCATTCCTCATTGTAATAAAGCCGATTATACAGGAAACCCACCAGCCAATATCATCCTAAATGGGAAACAACAGAAGCATTCCCCTTAAAGTGTAGGAACTCGCAAAGCTGCCCCTGTCACCACTCCTTCAAAAGTGCTAGGAAACCCTTCGTGTAGCGGCAATAAGGCAAGAAAAGAAATTAAGGAAGTTCTAATTTGGAAAAGAGGAAGTGCAAGCTATCACTTTTTGCTATGATGATGATTGTCTAGCTAAAGGAATGCTAAAACTCCACCAAGAAAACTTCCTAGAGAAATGATTAAAGGCTTCGGGTTAAAAGTGGACAGGATAAAAATAAATCTAGAAAAATCAGTAGCCGTTCTTACACCAACAACAAGCAACTCACTGAAGAAGGACTACAAGAGACTTCCCACTCACAATAGCTCAAAACAATTAAAATACCTAGTGAACAAACCTAACCAAAAACAACAAGATTCTCTACAACAAAAATTTTAAACCCCTGAAAAAGGGAAATTGAGGAAGACATCAGAAGATGGACAAACTTCCATGCTCATGGATGGAGAAAATAAATAGTAGCAAAAATGTCCATCCTGACCCAAACTTAGTGTACAGATTTAATGCCATCCCAATCAAAATCCCAAGAGTTTCTTCACAGGCATGGAAAAAATCCTCCAATTTCATTTGGAAAAAACAAAAGACCCCGAAAGCCCAAAGCAGACGAGTGAAAAAGCAATACAGGAGGGATCGCATTACCAGACATTACAAATATACTACAGGATATAGTCATAAAAACAGCCCTGGTACTGGCACAAAAACAGGACCAGTTGACCAGTTAGTGGATAAAACTGAAGATCCAACCTGAGCTCATTACAATTTTCAGCCACCTTCTATTTGACAAAGGGGCCAAGAAGACACAATGGGAGAAGAAAGTATCTTCAGCAAGGTGGGTGGCAAACTGGATCACCACTTGTTAGAGAATGAAATTAACCCCTACCTCCTTGCCTGTACCAAAAGTCAACTCCAGATGGATCAAAGACCTTCAACGTGAACCCCAAACTCTGGGTGATAGAAGAGAAACTTGGCAACAGACTACAAGACATAGGCGTAGGAAAAGAACTTTCCCTAAATCAGACAGCAGCAGCTGCACAAGAAATAAGTATCGACAATGACAAATGGGACCTCTTTAAACTCAAAGTTTCTGTAACATTCAAAAGAAAAATTAAAGGAAGTGAAGAGAAAACCCACAGAGTGGGGAGAAACCTCACTGCAGATACATCTGGACAAAACATTAATTTCAGATATACAAGCTACTCAGAAAACAAAGAAGAAAGAAACAAATGAATCACCAAAAATGAGCAAAGACTCGAATAGGAGACTTTCAACAGCAGAAGAATTAGAGGATGGCTGAGAAACGATCTTAAGAAGTTGGTTCAAACATAGCTAATAATTAAGGAAAATGCCAAATTAAAAACCACTTCTGAGATTATTCTTACTCCAAAAGACTTGGCTAGGATCAGGAATATGGATAGGTACCAAGTTGCTGGAGAGGTGTGGGGGAAGGGAAACCACTCATCCATTGCGGTGGAATGTAAACTTGTATCAGCACTATGGAAAGCAGTTTGAAACCCTGTAGAAAGACTCATAATGAGCCTCTGCCATTTGACCCAGCCTATACCACTCCTTGGGTTATTATACCCACAAGACACATTTACTGCAGAAGATACATGCACAGCTGACGTTTATTGCAGCTCTGTCACAGTACAAAAAGCGTTGGAACCAGCCTGTGCCCTCAGACTCACGATTGGATAGTAGAGAAAATGATGGTATCATTGTATACCGATAGAGTTCTATGCAGGGTAAAGAGTTAGGACAATCATCATGAACTTTGCAGTAGAATGGATGGAGCCGTAAGACATTATGTTAACGTGAAATAACACTGAGTCCCAGAAAAAAACAATGACAACATGCGATGTCCTTTCCTAATATGTGCGAGTGACTAGTACAAATAACCCAAGTATAAATATTTCTCATGGAGAGGGCATGCATAGTTATAAGAACAACAACAGAAAGGACTGCATCAAGAAAAACTGACTGAAATGAGTGAATTGGAAGTGTGGGGGGGAGGTGACATGGTGTATATTCGATTAATGCATATTTATTGACGTGAGTTCAACAAGTATCAGGTTTGGGCCCAGACACTACAGGTTACATGTGTTTTAGGACTTAGTAAAGTAAATATGTGATATTAAACAACATAACAGCTCGAAAAAGAAATGGTAATGCATCTGAGTTAAGATGGAGATATAAATCACTGTTGTCACTTTGTTTTACATAAAATTTTAGACACATAACTGGATTGGCACATACAAATGTCTCTCTATAATTTCTCTGTGTACAGTAGTCACCTTGTAGCATTCTCTTTCACCTATAAGATGATTTAACATAAAAATTTAAGTTGCCTCCCAAAGTTAATTACATACCACCACCCAAAACAGCATTGGGCTGAATTTGATGAAATCTGTGCCTTTGATTCCACCCTATAGGTATGTATAATACAAAATACTTTTTAAAAAAAAAAAAAAAAAAAAAAAAAAACCAAAAACCTTTAAAAAAAGGGGGGGGGAATACAGATAGATATGAAACCTTTTCGTCAACAACCTTGCAATTCAAATCTTAAAACTAACTTATGGGAAAAGATTTGTATGTCCAACAGGTCAAAATATCACCAACCTTAAACAGTGAGAAAGAAAAGATAAGCTTTGCATTGAGTAGGAAGCTGTTAACAGAAAAGTGCCAACAGAAAGGTTGGCCCGTCTGAACATGAAAGGAAGAAAAGCCTTCAGATTGCTACAAACATCAAACCCCCTTGTGGATCCTACTTGTAACAACTATTTGATGGAGTCCTAATGAAACTTACCTTCTTAGGTGCCACAAATGTTTTAATATGAGAGACTTTCTTTACCCCCCCCCCCCACAGAACAAGGAGGAATATGATGATGATGATGGGGCCATTCTCCAACTGTAACATTGGAGACAACTATTATAGAGGAATCTCTTATAAAACCGGTTAAAAAGTGCCTCTTTTAATTGACTAATAGACATAGGAACTGTGAAAAGGAATTATCCTCTATTCAGAACACAGATTGAATACTAAAGTCTCCTTAAGGCTATGCACTTAAGCAAAATATATTAATTACAGGGAGTCTGCTGACATCAGCAATGGATTATTCTACCAAGGATATGTTGTGGCCAGGGTATCCAAGCCCCAACAAAAGGTAAAGGCTCCTTGCCTCTAAACTGTAATACCTACAAGAAGAGAGGTGGATCAAGGCCCTGCTGTCAAAGACCTGACGTTAACATGGGAAAGATGTATGAAGACCACACATGCAAGTGTACAAGATGGCCTCTGGAATACCAGAGAGTGTACCCAAAGGCCACTTAAACCAATAAAGAAAATGGGTCTCCTGAGTCAAGGCAAGGACTCCTCCGTCACACCAGCTACACCTCACCTGCCTGAAATACTGTGCATCAGAGCGCGTATGCCTGTATATCCCAAAATCTTAATTGGCTATTGGCTCTCTCATTAGAGGAATAACCCACCAGCTGATGCCACAAGCTTACTCCTCTACAGGTAGGAGATGGTTATAAGCCACAGTAAGACCCTGTCATATTTAACAGAAAAAAATATAAATCAGGTAAACATTACCATCCAAACATTCTGAGGTCTATACCAATAAGTAAACCTACCATAACTATTAGTACTGTGTTTAAATACCTATATAATCTAATTGCTTGTGGCTTCATTAGTAGGATCAAAAGGGTATTCCTGGTAAACTGTTCAGCCCATGAAAGGAAAACAGCCAGAATTGACCGAGTCCAAGACAACAGCCCAGAGAAAGTAGGACTGTTTTGCTTCTCACCCACCTGGTCCCTTTTCTAAGCCTTAGGGAACAATCTCAGAAGAGGGGGTCGTGCAGAAGTAAGGGCTGCGATTAGTGAAATGTGAAACTTCAGCAATATTAGTCTGGACACTATAATCAACTTTGAATTGAACATTACAAGCCCCCCGACTGAATGGTGGGACCCATGAGCTGTGTGGGTGGGCACAATTGCCTGCAAATTGGTTTTACATGAAGGATTGCTGTGTTACTCATACATTATTACTTATTGTTTAAAAAAGAAAAAAAAAAAACTGAAGAGAAAGATGCAGGTCAGTTATGGCCCCCAGAATGGACATGATCTAGATGGGGTGGGGGTGGGGTGGGGGGAGGGAAAGTGAAATTATGCCTGAAACTGAATTGGGAAAATGATGTATGAAATACAGAAAGCATCAATAAAAAATAATAAATTTTTAAAAAAGTAAATTCAATTTGAAATGAAAAAAAAAAAAAAAAGAATTGCAGCAATCCACAAACCACTTGGAAAGGATGAGAGAAAGTCCTAATAATGGAATGGATGAAGTAGAAAATAGAATGTTATGGCTAGAAGACAATATGGAAGAACTGGATCAATCACATAAAGATGAAAAAGGAAAAAAAAAAAAAAAACAAGAATGGAATGGAATAACCAGAAACTGTGGGACACTATGAAAAGACCAAACTTATGAATCATAGGGATGGAAAAGGAAGAAGATTCATAGGATAATGGTATTGCTCAGATTTTTCAGCAAAATTGTAGATGAACAATTTCGCAAATTAAAGAGATACCTATACAAATACAAGAAGCATATAGAATACCAAGTAGAGAGAACCAGAAAAGAAATTCCCCATGCCATATCATAGTAAAAACATTAGAAGTACATTGCAAAGAGAAGATCTAAGGGTGGCAAAAGAAAAATCAATCAACAGAATTACAGCTGATTTTTCAGTGCAAACAATGAAAACCAGAAGAGCTTTGTCTAAAGTATTCCCAGTTCTAAATGACTATAGAGCCCAACCCAGAATACTTTATCCAGCAAAAATGTCTATTATAATTGAAGGAGAAAGGAAAATGTTCCATGAACATAAATAGGTTGAAAGAACTCTTGCCCAGAAAGTCATCCCTTCAGAGAATAGTGGAAGCAATACAAAGAGCAGAGGGTAGGGACAACTATAACCAACTAGCAACAGAAAATAAATGACACTACTGCCAGGGAAATGAAAACCTAGGGCAAGCATGCACCAGAAACCAAAGTGATCAGAAGTAATATAAATCTCTCAATAATAACTTTAAATATCAATGGACTGAATTCTCCAATTAAGAGACATAGACTGGCAGAATGGATTACAAACCAAAACCCGTCTTTTTGTTATTTACAAGAAACTCTTCTCACCTTTAAAGATAGGTATCATCTCAAGGTGAAAGTATGGGAAAAAAAAAATATGAGCAAATGGCACTAAGAAATAAGTATGAGTCACTCACCTCCTTTTGTCAGAGTTATAATGCCCCAACCAAAATGTTATCCAAGCATTTGTTATAATCTTTAATATTTTTTACTATTTGTGTTTTATTACTAGAATTACAAGGAGACTACTAAACGACCCACCAGTGAATAGCAAACCAGAACTTGGACAGCCCCAAGAGTTTGATGTGTCACCTCAGAAAAACAAACAAACAAAAAAAAACAATCGAATCTTCTATCTCTCCCCCTCTTTCACCCTCCTCTCCAAAGCTCACAGACTTTCAAGGAAGAAGGTGGCATGTAAGATTGTAAGCCCCCAGGCATGGTGGCGCATGCCTGTGATCCCAGCACTCTGGAAGCAGAGACATTCGGATCTCTGTGAGTGTAAGGCCAGCCTGGTCTACATAGTGAGTTCCAGGACACCTGGGGCTACAGATGAGTCCCTATTTCAAAAAAGACACACACACACACACACACACACACACACACACAAGATTGTATGGGCCAAGGAGGGGGATGGGGTGTGAAATTACAGCCAAAACGGACTAAATTTTTTTCTCTTCTTTTATTTGATCATCAAGTTTGTGTAAGCAAATCTCTTCACCTGGACTGGGGAACCCTGGGTTCTACAAAAACTGAACTCAGGTGTTAAGTTATTGTGTTTATATGGACACTTCTTGGGTTTATTGCCTATGTGTACTTACTGGTCTGGTAAAAACTTTTGGAGAGTCACCAAATATAGTCCCTCTCATCTCCTCTCTGACATTCTTCCTCACTCTGGCCTCCCTTTGACCATCCAGTCAGACAATGGTCCAGCGTTCATTTCTGAGACTGCCCAGACTGTCTCCCAGTCCCGGGAATAGTCTGGCAGCTTCATATACCATACAAAGCTCAGTCCTCAGGAAAAGTAGAACGGGCAAACTCCCTCCTTAAAGACCATCTCACCAAGCTTTCCCTAGAACTGCACTCCTCCTAGGTCCAACTTCTTCCCCTAGCCCTAAAAAAATTTAGAGCTAGACCTCCTGCCCCTTCATTTCTAAGTCCTTTTGAGCTCATGTATGGACAACCTTTTCTGTGGGTAATATTCCTCCTCACTCTGCCACCCCACTACAAGAATATTTTCCTGCCTTTTCCCTCCTTGTCAGAGACTTACTTTGAAAGCATGCTGATCAATTAACTCCCCAACCATCTAAGGATCCCGTTCTTAATACTCTCCAGCCTGGAGCTTATGCTTTTCTCCGAATTCCACCCCAACAGAGGGACCCTTGGAGCCCTGTTGGACTTGACCTCACCTTGTGGTACCTTCAACTCCTACTGCAACCTGGCTGGATCCACCTTTTCAGGCTTAAACCAGCAAGGGCTCACAGCAAGTATTCTGTCTCACTGACCAGCCCCCTAAAACTTAGAATGCAAAAAACTCCATCCTTGTCTTCTATACCAGAGTAACTGCCTCAGCTCTCATCACAATCAGTGCTTAATCTCCATCTCTCTCTCACTCATAACTCTATCTCCAGCCCTGACTGCCACCACTCCAGAATCCCGTAGACACCTCCCTGTGTTTACAGGTTTGTGGTCTGGACACTAAATGACAAAAAGCAAGAAACCAGCCTTCTCAACTATTCAGAGTGTGTTTTCCTCTTGATCATCCATTTCATTTTCTTTAATATCCTTGACCCATGAACCCACTGAAGTCCAGGGGCTAGCTCAGGATATGAAACTATATAAAGCACCTTTGTTTTATTGGGGAACAAGATCTTGGGAAGGCTGTCCATCTTGGTCCTGCAAGTACCACTGGATGGTGAATACAACTCAAACAACTTTTCTCAAATATTGGAGAAAAAAATGTGACCTTTGAGATCACCAACCCCTCCTCCTGATCTATGGATCATGTTGTGGCTGCAGCCATTTACTCACACTTCTTTTACTTGGCCAGAAGCAGGATGAAGATAAAAAAGACCATCAGAGATTCTCATGCCCAGACGGTTCTTTTTTTTTTTTTTCAACTTCCACAGTCTGCATCTAAAATATTCATCACTATTTCAGCTCTACTTTTATTTTTTTAATTTTTATTTGTTTATTTTTTAAGGCACTCTACAATATAACAGCACAGTTGTTTTCAGATCACAATAACATTGCTCAGTTTGCCACAGATGAGGGATACCATTTGTCATTTGTTTTTCTGGGACTGTGTTACTTTACTCAGCATGACACATTCTAACTTCATCCGTTTACCTGCAAAGTTCATGATGTCATCTTTCATTACTGCTGCATAGAACTCCATTGTGTAGATGTACCACATTTTCTCCACTGGTCAGTTGAGGGGCACTTGGGTTGGTTCCAGCTCTTTGTTATTGTGAAGAGAGCTGCAATAAATATGGCTGCGCATGTATTCTGCAATAAGATGAGTCTTGTGGGCACATACCCAGGAGTGGTATCACTGGGTCAGGTGGCAAGCTCATTCCGGGTCTTCCAAGGGTTCTCCACACTGCTTTCCATCGTGGCTTTAGGAGTTTACAGTCCCACCAGCAGTGGATGAGTGTTCCCCTTTCCCCACGACCTCTCCAGCACTTGATATCATTTGTTTTCTTGATCCTAGCCAGTCTTATCAGAGTGAAATGATATTTTAAAGTGGTTTTAATTTGCATTTCCTTTTTTTTTACTTTTCGTATGTATATGAATGTACTGTCTGCATGTAGGTCTGTGCACTCATGTCATGCAATGCCGTGGAGGTCAGAAGAGGGTGTCGGATTCCCCTGGAACTGGAGCTAAAGATGGTTTTCAGCCGCCATGTGGGTGCTGGGGATCGAACCCGGGTCCTCTACAAGAGCAGTCAGCACTCTTAACCGCTAGGCTATCTCTCCAGCCCTTGCATTTCCTTAATTATTAATGACGTTGAAGACTTTTTAAGAGGCTTCTCAGCCATCTCTAATTCCTCACTCGTAAAGTCTCTGTTCAGCTCTTTGTTCCATCTTTTGAGTGGGTCATTTGTTTTCTTCTTTTTTATATATATATTATTTAATTTTATTTATTTATTTATTTATTTATTTATTTATTTATTTATTTATTTATTTTTGGTCTTTTTGAGACAGGGTCTCCCTGTAGTACCAGCTGTCCTGGAACTCACTCTTCCTGGAACTCACTCTGTAGACCAGGCTGGCCTTGAACTCACAAAGATCCACCTGCCTCTGCCTCCCAAGTGCTAGGATTAAAGGCATGTGCCACCATGCCTGGCAACTTTATTTTTTATATTCATGAGTGTACTATTTGCATGTAGGTTTGTATACCCGTGTCGTGCAATGCTGCGGAGGTCAGAAGAGGGTATTGGACTCCCCTGGAACTGGAGTTAAAGACAGTTCTCAGCCGCCATGTGGGTGCTGGGAATTGAACCTGGGTCCTCTGCATGAGCAGTTGGCACTCTTAACCACTAGGCCATCTCTCCAGCCCCTCTTCTTTGTTTTTTGAGTAGTTTATATATGCTGGAAATCAATGCTTTGTCATATGTATCTTTGGTGAAGGTTTCCTCCCACTCTGTGGGTTTTCTCTTCATTTCTTTGATTGTTTCTTTTGATGTACAGAAGCTTTTGAGTTTAACTTGGTCCCATTTGTTAATTGTCAACCTTAATTCTTTCGCAGCTGCTGTTAGCAACTATTTTCCTATGTCTATGTCTTGTAGGCTGCTGCCAACTTTTCTTCTATCGCCTTCAGAGTTTTGGGTTTCATGTTGAGGTCTTTGATCCATCTGGAGTTGACTTTTGGACACAGCAAGAGGTAGGGGTTTAATTTCATTCTTCTACAAGTGGTGATCCAGTTTTGCCAACACCACTTGCTGAAGATACTTTCTTTCCTCTATTGTGTCTTCTTGGCCCCTTTGTCAAATATGAGGTGGCTGAAATTGTATGTGCTCAAGTTTAGATCTTTGGTTTTGTTCCATTGGTCAACAGGCCCGTTTTTGTGCCCACACAAAGCTGTTTTTATGACTATAGCCCTGTAGTATAGTTTGAAGTCTGGTATAGAGACCCCCCCCCCCATTGCTCTTTTTGCTCAGGGTTGCTTTGGCTATTCGGGGGTCTTTTGTTTTGCAAATGAAATTAAGGACTTTTTTCCAAGCCTGTGAAAAAACTCTTGGGGATTTTAATTGGGATTACATTAAATCTGTACAAGAGTTTGGGTAGGATGGACATTTTTACTATATTAATTTTCCCAATCCATGAGCATGGGAGGATTTTCCATCTTCTGATTTCTTCTTCAATTTCCTTCTTCAGGGGTTTAATTTTTTTTTTTTTTGTAGAGATCTTTGGTGCCCATATGGTTCTAAGCTCTCTTATTCAGACTAATCATTGGACCACCCACCACCTCAATTCTACACTCAAGTTCTCAGGGGAAGAAGTACTCTCCCTCTCTCTGTCTCTCTTAAATAACTTTTCTGCCCTAAATGCCTCTAACTGCTTTCTCTGAGCCTCACTCCAAACCCATTGCCTCCTTCCTCTCCAGGTTCACAAAGTCTCTAACCACGCCTCCACCAGGTGCTCGCCTTACCCTCTTCTCCACACTCCATTACTCCCTCCTCCCTTCCCTCATTTTAACCAAACTGAATTTTGGGCAGCCCAAGTTCAGCCATCAAAAATGTGACACTCCATTGTATACATGTACCACATTTTCTCTATCCACTCGTCAGTTGAAGGGCACCTGGGCTGGTTCCAGCTTTTTGCTATTGTGAACAGAGCTGCAATAAACATAGCTGTGCATGTATCTTTGCAGTAAGTTGTGTCTTGTGGGTATATACCCAGGAGTGGTATGACTGGGTCAAATGGAAGGCTCATTTTGAGTCTTCTAAGGGTTCTCCACACTGCTTTCCATAGTGGCTGTACAAGTTTACATTCCCACCAGCAATGGATGAGTGTTCCCCTTTCCCCACAACCTCTCCAGCACTTGGTATCATTCATGTTCCTGATCCTAGCCAGTCTTATTGGAGTAAGGTGATATCTCAGAGTGGTTTTAATTTGCATTTCCTTAATTATCAGAGATGTTGAACACTTCTTAAGATGTTTCTCGGCCATCTCTAACTCCTCCTCTGTGAAGTCTCTATTCAGATCTTTGCTCCATCTTTTGAATGATTCATTTGTTTTCTTTCTTCTTTGTTTTTTGAGTAGCTTGTATACTCTGGAAATTAATGCTTTGTCAGATGTATCTGCTGTGAAGGTTTCCTCCCACTCTGTGGGTCTTCTCCTCACTTCCTTTATTGCTTCCTTTGATGTACAGAAGCTTTTGAGTTTAATGAGGTCCCATTTGTCAATTGTCGATCTTATTTCTTGTGCAGCTGCTGTCTGATTTAGGAAGTCTTTTCCTACACCTATGTCTTGTAGTCTGCTGCCAAGCTTCTCTTCTATCACCTCCAGAGTTTGGGGTTTCACGTTGAGGTCTTTGGTCCATCTGGAGTTGACCTTTGTACAAGGTGAGAGGTAGGGGTTTAATTTCATTCTTCTACAAGTGGTGATCCAGTTTTGCCAGCACCACTTGCTGAAGATGCTGTCTTTCCTCCATTGTGTCTTCTTGGCCCCCTTGTCAAATATGAGGTGGCTGAAATTGTATGAGCTCAGGTTTGGATCTTCAGTTTTATTCCATTGGTCAACTGGTCTGTTTTTGTGCCAGTACCAGGCTGT
>VZQC01010310.1:2106186-2218039 GCA_009823505.1 Rhizomys pruinosus
TATATATATATATAAAACAATTATCAAGCCATTTCAAGTAGATGTGACTTTTGATCTTGACACAGCATACTCTTAGCTGTTTGTTTCTAAAGATACACAAACCATGGTGGGGTGTTTTTGTTGTTGTTTTTTTGGGGGGTTTTTTGGTATTTTTGAGACAGGGTCTCCCTTTAGTCCCAGCTGGCCTGGAGCTTGCTCTGTAGACCAGACTGGCCTTGAACTCACAGAGATCTGCCTGCCTCTGCCTCCCGAGTGCTGGGATTAAAGACGTGCACCACCACGCCTGGCCGACAAACCGTGTAGTATACAGAAGGCCTTCCTCTATTTAGCTGGGCATAGTGGTACACCTATGTATCTATTTTTTAATGTAAGAAAAAGGCTGGAAAGTTAGCTAGCAGAGGCTGTACATGCACCAGGGTTTAGCCCTCCCCCTTCCTATTTAGTACCTATCTAAGCTGCTATAAAATAAGAACTACTTGATCCATTAATTATATAGGAAATAAGAAAGAAATTAGGAAAAATGCTATTTCCTGTGATGTTCCAAGTTTATCAAAGTATATTTTTAGGAGTAACATGAATTTGAGTTCATAAAAGAAAATGTAAATACTAATTTATAGGCCATTTTATTTGAAAATGGAAATGTTCTTTCATTTCTCATCTTTTACAACATGTAATTTTAAGGAGTTTAATTATAAAATTCTCAAAGAATAAATAATACATATATTTTAAAGATTTGTTTAGTTTTGTGTTACATGTATGTCTGTGTGTGTGTGTGTGTGTGTGTGTGTGTGTGTGTACACCTGTGGAGACTAGGGGCACCAGTTCCCCTGAAACTGGATTTAAGTGGTTGTGAGCTGCCAGGTGTGGATGCTGGGAATGAAACTTGATCTCTCTAGCCACAGTACTATATGTATTTAAAAACATTGTGATTATTATTTTTTTGCAGTTTTTAAAATGGAGATTTACAACACAATGAAAGATTTAGATCAAGGCCTCAGAATTTCATACAAACACCAAGACCAAAATCCTAAAGTACTGGTATTGCGTCTCAAAATTTCCCATTAACTTAAAAGAAAAAAAAGCTTAAACTCACATGGCTTACAGCAAATGAAACTAGAATTAACAAACATGCCAAATGTTTCACTTTTAATTGTAGACACAGCTCCTATATTGAGTGTTACAAAAAAAGTATGTCTTTCAACATGCATCCAGTGTTCAATGTAATGTAGTATAAGAGCAATACTTAACATAATTCAACTGCTTTAACCTAAGTATGCTTACTGCTTAAGCACATCCTACAATATAACTAGAGAAAAGCTGAAAATTGTTTAACAGCTACTCAGCTTCACTGTTGTATCCTAGATGTCTACTGTGTTCAAAAATATTGAACCTTAAGTCCTCAAAGTGATCCAAATTCTCACTTCTAGAGTAAGCATAAATCACAAGACTGGATTCCAAACACTGTTAAACTGAAGGGGTTTTTTTCTTCAAAAAAATTGACCAAGAGTCAGTGATCAAAATCAGTTACATTCCCCATCCACCACTCATACTGGACAGGCTAGCCATCCCTTCCATTCCGTGCACACCCATAGATGCACAGCTTCCACTATTCTAGTAGCTGCTGTTCACTGCTCCTTGGCTACCTACTCAATGTTTGATTGAAAATCACTGGATCACCATCTGTGATCGTTAATTCCTGAAAAGCAGTGATTAAGGTCTCTTCCAAATCTATCTGAACCGAATCCATAGCCATCATTATAGCCATTATAATCATCGTAACCTCTATAGCCTCCACCATAGCACCACACCTCATTCTCTCCAAACCAGCTCCTCTGCCAATGCTGTTATACCCTCTGCCAGCCCCAGGTCTGTCATAGGAACCTGGCCCAATGCTGTGACACCCTCTGCCAGCCCCAGGTCTGTCATAGGAACCTGGCCCAATGCTGTTATACCCTCTGCCAGCACCAGGTCTGTCATAGGAACCCAGCCTCTGCATGGCCTGAGTTTTCATGGTGGATCATAATGAGTTCTAACTTCAGCTCGGCTGCTCTTAAATATTTCAATATACCTGTGTCCTAGTCTTTCCTTATGTTTCTTTAGAGCCCTTTCAGCTATTTCCTGTGAAGAAAACTGCATGAAGGCCTCCCCCGTACCCCTCCCTTGGACGTCCACTGGCAATGTTATCCCATTTGGCATGATTTCCAATCCTGAGAAGAACTGAACAATTTCTTCCTTGCTACATCCAAAGGGTCCTCTAAGCTGTACAAAGCCATCATTGGCCGTGTCAGGACAGTTTGGACAAGTATGCTTCAAAACCCAATCCATTTCAACGTTGTTTGACTTGAACTTCAACATATCTGTGTCCCATAGTTACTCTGTCTTTTTTCAGGGCCAATTTGACTTCATCTTCTGATTCAAGTTCAACAAAAGCCTCTCCACTTGATCTGCCTTCTGTCATGTAGATGAAACAGACACCTTGAGCCCCATTTTGAATTTTGCAGTCTGAGAAAACCCGCTGCACTATGAGAGCTGAGCAGCGCCAGGGCAAGCTCCAGACCTTCACCACGAAGCCCTCTCCGCCTTCGGTGCCCAACATCATCGTCCCTGCACAGGTCCTGGAGTCGAAGCAGACTCCAACAAAGCTTCAGCCTGGCTGAGGAGAAATGATTATTTTTGTTTTTATGTTCATGAGTGTTTTGGGCAATAAGGCTTCACTGACTTCTCACCCCTTTGAGGTGAGAGTTATGCTTTTGTGTAGACAACATAATTTTTTTAATAAATTACAGCAAAGCAGCAGAGGAAGCCATATGCCTGTATATCCCAAATCTAATTGGCTATTGGCTCTCTCCTTGGAGGAATAACCCATGGCTGATGCCACAAGCTTACATCCTCTACAGATTAGGAGATGTCATAAGCCATAGTAAGACCCTGTCATATTTAACAGGAAAAAATGTAATTCATGGATCAACATATCATCTAAACATATGTGTCTATACCAAAGTAACCTACCATAACTATTAATGCTATTTAAATACCTATATATCTAATTGCTTGTGCTTCATTAGTAGGATCGAAAGGTTATTCCTGGACAAACTGTCAGCCCATGAAAGGAAACAGCCAGAACTGACCAGAGTCCAAGACAACAGCTCCAGAGAGAGTGGACTGTTTTGCTTCTCATCCACCTTTTCTAAGCCTAGGGAATAATCTGCAGAAAAGGGAGCGTGGTAGAATGTAAGGGCTGCGATTGGGGTGAATGGTGAAACTACAGCAATGTAGTCTGGACACTCATTTGATCAACCTGATTGAACATACAACCCCTCACCCCCCGCTGGAAGGTGGGGCTGTGAAGGTTTGGGCACAACAGCCTGCAAATTGGTTTTGCATGAAGGATGCTTGTACTCATGGGTTATCACTTATAGCTAAAAAATGAAAAAAAATGAGAGAAATATGCAGGACAGTTATGGCAGAATGCATGATCTCGGTTGGGGTGGGGGTGTGGGGGAAGGGAAAGGGAAATATGCCTGAACTGAATTGGAAAATGATGTATGAAATGCACAAAGCATCAATAAAAAAAATGTTAAAAAAATAAAAAAATAAAAAAAAAAGAAAAGATTTAGCATTGGGCCCTGAGAATCGAGTCATGGATATTTAAACAGACATGTTGGAATAAACTCTCTCTGCATTCGAACCTCAAATAAAATAAAATAAAATAAAATAAAATAAATTACAGCAAAGCTGGCATTGATGGTGCACACCATCAATCCCAGCACTTGGGAGGCAGAGGCAGGAGGATCTCTGTGAGTTCAAGGCCAGCCTGGTCTACAAAGTGAGTTCCAGGCCAGCTGGGACTAAAAGGAGACCCTGTCTGAAAAAGAGCCCCCCCCAAAAAATATAATGAAATAAAACCCAAAGCCGGATGTGGAAGCACATATCTTAATCTCAGCACAAGAGAGCAAGAGTCAGGTGGATCTCTTTGAGACTGAAGCCAGTCTGGTCTATATAGCATCTTCCAGGCTAGCTAGTGCTATAGGAAAAGGCTGCTTCAAGAGAAAACAAACAAACCAATTGTTGGGCAATACATTTTTTTACAATTTTTTATTTGTATGAATGTACTGCCTGCATGTAGGTTGGTGCACCCATGTTGTGCAATGCCGAGGAGTTCAGAAGAGGGCATTGGATTCCCCTGGAGCTGGAGTCAAAGACGTTCTCAGCCACCATGTGGGTGCTGGGGATCAAACCCGGGTCCCCTACAAGAGCAGTCGGTGCTCTTAACTGCTAGGCCATCTCTCCAGCCCGGTCAATGCATTTTTTGAGCCATACAGATGGCAGGGACTTGTTGCTTTCCTTCCTTCCCTTTCTAAGAAAGAAAAGAATTAATCTGAGGCTAGGGATGTAGCTCAATTGATTGAGTGCTTGCCTACTGTGTACAAGGGCCAGGCCTGATCCCCAGCACAGAATAAACCTTACCTGGTCTTCTATTCCTGTAAGCCCAGCTCTTAGAAGGCAGAGACAAGAGGGTGAAGGTCATCCTCAAGTATGAATTGACTTTGAGGCTAGCCTGGACTAAAGACACAAGAGAATCCTGAGAGGGTATGGGGGATAGAGAGAGAAAGAATTTAAGAACCCAGGCTCGCAGTGTGTGGTGGCACATGCCTTTAATTCCAGCACTTGGGAGGCAGAGGCAGGTGGATCTCTATGAATTCCAGGCCACCCTGGTCTACATAGTGAGTTCCAGTCCAACTGGGGCTACTGGGAGGCCCTGTTTCAAAAAGATTTTAAAAAAGAAAAATCCATGCCAGGCAGGGAGGCACATGCCTTTAATCCAGCACTCCAGAGGTAGAAGCAGGCAGATCTCTGTGCCTTCAAGGACTGCCTGGTCTATATAATGAGTTCCAGGACAGCTGGGACTACAGGGAGACCCTATCTCAAAAGGACAAAAAAAATCATGCTAATAATAACAACACAACAACATGCTCCAGGATGTCCTGGAACTCTACATCTTCCCTTTAGCTTCCTCAGCTGTGGAATACCTTGGTACCTGACTTAATAAATAAATAAATAAATAAATAAATATTTATTTTTATTTCTTTTATGTGTATGAATGTACTGTCTGCATGCAGGTCTGTGCACCCGTGTCATGCAATGCCACGGAGGTCAGAAGAGGGTGTCGGATTCCCCTGGAACTGGAGACAAAGACAGTTCTCAGCCGCTATGTGGGTGCTGGGAATCGAACCTGGGTCCTCTGTAAGAGCAGTCGGTGCTCTTAACCACTAGGTCACCTCTCCAATAAGTATTTCTTTATTCTTTTTTGTGGTATTACTCTGTATCCCAGGCTTTTCATATTTCTGTATGTGTTCAAGGATGGAGTCAAAGTGACCTTAATGTAACATATTCTGAACACTTTAAGTGGTATAATTGCAGGCTAGTGCTATATACACAGTTCAAAATACTTTTTTGGGGGGGTGTCTTTTTTGAGACAGGGTCTCCCTGTAGCTCCAGCTTTCCTGGAACTCTTACCAGGTTGGCCTTGAACACAGATAGGAACTGAAGACCAGGCTCAAAGGTGAAGAGATCTGGCTGCTCTTGCAGAAGACCCAGTTGCAAATCCCAGGACCTACATGGCAGCTCACAACCCTCTGGAATCTCAGTTCCAGGGGATCCAACGTCTTCTTTTGACCTCTATAACCACTGCCCAACTTAGTGAACTTACAGACACAGAAACTAAAATGGTTTGGGGCCAGGCTTGATGGTGCATGCCCTTAATCCCAGTGCTTGGGAGGCAGAGGCAAGTGGATCTCCTTGAGTTTAAGGACAGCTGGGTCTATAGAGCGAGTTCCAGGCCAGCTGGAAACCTTGTCTCAAAAACACTAAATAAATAAATAAATAAATAAATAAATAAATAAATAAGGATTTGCACTTGGATATGAAATCACAAACTTTTACTGCAGGGTTCAGAAGGCAGAGTGATGTAGATCTGAGCTCCAGGCCAACTTGGGCTATGCAATAAGTTCTAGGCCAGACAGTGCTACAAAGTGAGAACTTGTCTCCAAAACAGTATCTTTTCCTAGTTAGTTTATAAAATGGCAGACTTCATTATATTTCCTTCCAATATCATCATAACTTACATTTGCTTTCCAACTTCCCCTTCTTCCATCTCATCCTCTTGTTGGGAGAAGGTGGATAATCAGAAGAAAAGCATTAACTGTAAAATCGAGTTAGCTAAAGCAAGCCTGGTTCCTATGACTACCTTAACCACAAGAGTCCAGTCCAGTCCTGAGGTCCCAGTTCCCACAGCTACCTGAGGTCAGGATATACTTTCCCAGCCCTAAAGGAGTGCTTCCTACCCTCTAAGGAGCCCATTCCTCTCCAGGGGCTTCACACTGCTAAACATAACCAATCAGCTTGAAGGTCACCACAGCTTGCACTGTGTTTCCATAGCCTGCAATTGTGTTTCTATAATGTCACCAGATTCCACCAGTTTGTCTTTTTGTCCTTAAAGGCTCTCTGTAACAGACAGTCCAGGTCACATCCATTCATGCTTGGAGTGGGTTGCATCTCTGATGCATCAACAGTTGGCCCCCCTGATGCATCAGTTTTCTCAGTTGGGTTCTGGTAGACCAGCAAATTAAATAAATTTTGTAGTAAAGATTGAATCCTGGGCTTAAGAGTTTTTCTGTGCAATTTTTGGACCCAACATTCAATGGCCCCCTCCTGTGTCTGCCTCTACAGTTGTGGGATTAGGAGACCAACCCACCATGACCAGCATGTCTACCTGGGTTCTGGGCATTGAACTCAGGGTCTTGTGCTTGCATGGCCGCACTACAGATGGACCTTTCTCCAGCGTCCAGTGTTCTGTCTCCCATCCCACATTTCCCAGTGCTCACCTCCCCCCCGTTAGACTCCTTCCTCTTTTATCACACTTCCACTTTTTCCACATACTGTCCGATGTTTCCTTTCAGATGCAAGTTAGCTAAAAATGAGTCTATATCATGTGTTTCTCCAAAAGTTTATTAAACTATGAAAAATAGGTTTAAGTTTACAGAACATTGCAAGGCATGAAGAGGTCTTTATCTTTCAAAAATCACCAGCATGTTCATTACTAAAAACAGCAACAATTCCAGATAACACTGGTCTTACTATATAATATCTGTTTTACTAAATACCCATTGGACTAATTACCTAAGTATTATTAAAAAATTGCTAGAAGGCAAGAGCTGAGAATGACATCAGCACTCAGAGCTGAGACAGCAGATTCAGGACTGCCAGGCTCAGGATGAGACCATGTTCTGCGGTGGAGTGGGGGGAAGAAAAGAAAAAAAAGCAATGTCACAATAAGTTCATCCTTCAGAGTCTGTTACTTCACAGATAGGGAGAGGTTTCTAGTCATATCCAACATAGAAATCAGATAGTAGTTTAGAAAATTTAACTAAGAAATAATGTTTTTTACTCTGCAGAGTAGAAAACGGGATGAAAGAGGTACTCTTTCTTAACGTTAACATCAGGTCTTTGGCAGCAGGGCCTTATCGCCTCTCTTCTTGCAGGTATCCCAGTTTACAGGCAAGGAGCCTTTACCTTTTGTGGGGGGGTGGATCCCCTGGCCAACATCTCCTTGGTAGAATAATCCATTGCTGATGTCAGAGCTCCTGTATTGATATATTTTGCTTACGTGTATAGCTTAAGGACTTTATTATTATATTTGGTTCTGAATAGAGAATAATCCTTTTCACAGTTCCTATGTCTATTAGTCAATTAAAGAAGGCAGTTTTACCGGTTTTATAAGAGATTACCTCTATAATAGTTGTCTCCAATTTACAGTTGGAGAGCGACCTCATCATCATCATATTTCTCCTTGTTCTATCGGGGGGGGAGGCAAGAAAGTCTCGCGTATTAAAACCTTTGCGGCACCTAGAAGGTAAGTTTCGTTAGGACTCATTATAAATAGTTGTTACAAGTAGGATCCACAGAAGGGTTCGATGTTTGTAGCAATCTGAGGCTTTTCTTCCTTTCAATGTTCAGATGGGTCAACCTTTCAGTTGGCACTTTCTGGTACATCCTACTCAATGCAAAAGCTGTATCTTCTTTTCAGCCCTTAGTTCGGTTGGGACCAATATTTTTTTGACTGTTGGAACATACAAATATTTTCCCACAGTTAGTTTAAGATTTGAATTGCAAAGTTTTTGACAAAAGGTTTTCATGTCTATCTGTATCCCCCCCCATTTTTTTTAACCCATGAGTCTCCAGAGACAGTTGTATTATACATATTACGCTATAGGTGGGAATCAAGGCACAGATTTCATCAAATTCACATTGCTGTTTTGGGTGACTATATATGATTAACTTGGGAAGCAAACTTAATTTTTATGTTAAATCATCTTTTAGGTGAAAGAGAATGCTACAAGGTAATACTGACAACAGAGAAATTATAGAGATCATTTGTATGTCCAATCCCAAGTTATTGTTATACAGATTTTAAGTAAAAAAATGGACAACGAGAGGTTATATCTCCATTTGATACTCAGATGCATTACGTTTATCAGAGCCTTTAAACCAATTCGTTAATTATACAACATATTTACTTTTACTAAGTCCTAAAACACCATGTATCCTGAGACAGTGTCTGGGAAAAACTGGACTTGTTGAACTCACGTCAATTAATATGTCATATGCAAATTGAATATACACCGTGTCCCTCACCCGCCCCTCCCACCCTTCCAATTCACCATTTCAGTCCGTTTTCTGATGCAGTCTTTCTGTTGTTGTTCTTTTACTATGCATCCCTCTCCACGAGAAATATTTATATCTGGGGTTTTGGCACTGCATCCACATTTGAGGGGATACCATTTGTCGTTTGTTTTTCTGGGACCGTGTTACTTCACTTAACATAATGTCTTCTAGCTCCATCCATTTACCTGCAAAGTTCATGATGTTGTCCCTCTTTACTGCTGCATAGAACTCCATTTTTTTACACTGGGGCATAGGTGGGCACAAGCCTATAATTCCAGCACTCCGGAGGCAGTGGCAGGTGGATCTCTATGAGTTCAAGGCCACTCTGGTTTACATAGCCAGTTCCCAGGCTAGGCTGGGCTCCAGGGAGACTCTGTCTCAAAAAGAGAAAAAATAAATATTTTTTTACATGTGGTGTGTGTGTGTTTTTTTTTTTTTGTGTGTGTGTGTGTGTGTGTGTGTGTGTATTTAGAGGTCAGAAGACAACTTGCAGAAATTGGTTTTCTCCTTTCACTATGTGGGTCTGGGGATTGACCTCAGCTTACCAGCTTGGCAGCAACCGCCTTTACTCATAAGCCACCCCACAGCCCCTAATTTGCTTCTGAAACTGCATTCAGGTATCTTGGAGACTAAGACATAACATTTTGATCTGCCCTAAAAATTAGCAAAGATTAGAACATTGCAAACTACTGTCTTCTCCCTTTAGAGTTAGTTCAGCTGAGCTTGTCAATCACTTGGCTAAGAGACCACCACTCAGGAAGACTGACTGCTAAAGCCATGCTATAGAGATCAAAGGCCTTACTATGTCCTCAATGAGATAATGTACCTATCCTCCCCAGAAACCCAACCCCATGCAGTTGCCTACACAGGCTGCATTATGTAGGACTGTCACCTTTCTGCCTGTCTGACTTATTCACTATGGCCTTGAACTCAGTAAAGTGTGACTTTTCCTTCCTTCTCCCTTGCTCTTTCAGCTATTAGCTGAAGCCTGGATGTGTTTTCTAACACTCTAGGCTTTGTCTCTCATTCTCTGAAGCTACCCCACCATCCATAATGTGGCTGCCTGCAAATGGCATAGCGTTCTTTCTTTCCTTCCTCATCCTCCAGGCAAAGGGAAGGAAGTTTTACAGATAGACTTGTACATTCAGATGAATTGGGCATGAATTTTAAATATTAGGAAACCCAAGTTTGTATGTGCCAACCACTTGAACCTAAAGAAGCCAAGTATAACATTTCATGATAATTTTCATGTGCTTTAGGCCTGCTATTTTCTGTCTACTTATATTTCAGAGAATAGCTACATGTAGATCCAGTTCACAATACTTATAATAACTCCTAAAATAACAGCTATTTATTACATGTAAATAAGTGATCTTGGTGTGTGTGTGTGTGTGTGTGTGTGTGTAAGACAAAACAAGACTCCTTTTATTTCTTTGTATGGAGATGAACTAGCAAAATCTTTGTCTATCTCAATTTTATTTCTGTGACTGAGCTGTTTCTCTGATAGTCCACCACATATAAATTTATAACAGCAAGAGCAGCCAGTGCTTCTCACCACTGAGTGATCTCTCCAGAACAAGTATCTTTTCTGAATCTTATTTTGTGGACTTATAAGAGTTCTGGCTGCCTTTTTGGAAGACCCAGCTTTGGATTACAACATCCATATAGTAAACAAAATCATCTTTATCCAGAATTATCCGTGAGTTTTCCTGGGGGATATACATAAGGACTTCCTATTGACAGCAGTAGGCTCTCTTTGCACCATGGGAAAGACTCTAGCCCTGCAAATGAATTGCTCTGAGTAGCATATCTGAACGCCAACTCTTATCTTTAGAGATGTACTATCTTATCAACATTGTAATATGCTTCTTTCAAAAGTATGAAGTGCAGAAAGAGATTCAAAGTCTTTTCTAGTATCTCTGAAACTTTAGTATCCTCTCAGATAGACAAAGACATTTGGTATGTCTAAACTTTTGTTTCACTAGGCTTTCTTTATCATATCTGTAGATGGCAGCTAAAGTTATCTCCAGCCATTTATGAATCATTGAAACCTAAAGCTAAAAAAATTTAAGTTAATACAAAATAGACACGTCTTTTTTGCTTATTTGTGCAAAATAATTTTTTCACCTAAAAAATATTCCAGAGAAAGGAATTCATGTAATCTGTTGTTCCTTATATAGAAAGGATAAAATTTTATAAGACTATTTCTCCAGATTATCTTTTTATAAACCCCTCTTAATTTGAGGTATAGTCTTCTCAAAGGCATTAAATTCTGGTCTCTTCCTAATATTTGTTGCTTTTCAAAATGATTTCTGGGGCTGGAGAGATGGCCTAGTGGTTCAGAGCACCGACTGCTCTTGCAGAGGACCCGGGTTCGATCCCCAGCACCCACATGGCGGCTAAGAACCGACTGTAACTCCAACTCCAGGAGAACTCCAGTTCCAGGGGAATCCACACCCTCTTCTGACCTTCCCGGCTTTGCACGACACAGGTGCACAAACCTACATGCAGACAGTACATTCATACACATACAAAAATAAATAAATAATTAAAAAAAGATTTCTGTAGCATTTTTGGAAAATGTACTTGCCTAAAACAGTGTTTCAGTTTGTCAATGATTCTAAGGCATTCTTTTCTATGATAACCAGCACAGAAGGCATAAATGGTTTCTTACTCTCTGAAATACCTTATCATGCACCTTCAAAAGCTTTGTTATGAAAACTTAAGCTCATTTAATTTAACTGGGAAAAATATGTTCTTGATGACCCAAGTACTAAGTTGTCATAGCAAAGAGAATTTTAGGGAAATTGAAGAGTAATATACAGACATTTGAATTTGATACGAATTAATCTCCAAAGCAGCTCTCAAAAATGACTATCTTACTGAAGAATACTAAAGACAATCCTAATCAAATCCTCGAAAACTTTCTTCCACCCATAGTCAAAAGGAGGGAAGCAGGAAGAAAAGGAAAGGACAAAAAATACAGATAGCCAATTGAAATAGCAAAGAAAAAATACAGATCACATTGTAAGGAAAGAAAGCCCCCAAAGCTGCATGTGCCGAAAAAAATCAATAATCTAAAATAATAAAGCAGGATCTTTTTTTTCCCCAATGCCAATTTTTATTGAAGCTTTCTGCATTTTACACAAAATTTCCCAATCAGATCCAGACCCATTTCCCCTTCCTCCCCCCCACCCCCCCAGAGCTCATGCATTCTGCCAAACATGTTTTTCAACTTTTTCTCAGTCTCTTTTAAAAATTTCAATGCAGTTTACTGTTTCAGGCAGAAATTCACTGTTTCAGTTAGTTGTTTGACCCAGTCTTTTTTGTTGTTGTTGTTGTACCTTCCAATTTGCATCACTCCAATATGCATATATGTATGCCACATATATCAAGATTATGACACCATAGGTTTTAGAATCTTCAGCTTATGATTTCTTTTTTTCTTTGTTAGGCTGAAAGATGTCATGTTTTCCTTAAGAAAGTATTTGAAGGCTCCTCCTTGGCAAGCCCAAACAACCACCAGTACTGCCCTTGAGTTCCACATTTAGGAATTTTTGGTATATCAGTGGAGTGCATGTATGCATAAAATCAAAAGAATGAGAAAAAAAAAACTAACTTGTCATGATATTGTATCTAACCACAGTATTTGTTTGATGGGAGTGCTTCTTAGTATTTTGTTTGTTTGTTTGTTTGTTTGTTTGTTTTGGTCTTTTTGAGACAGGGTCTCCCTCTAGCCCCAGCTGTCCTGGAACTCACTCTGTAGACCAGGTTGGCCTTGAACTCACAAAGATCCGCCTGCCTCTGCCTCCCAAGTGCTATACAAGGCTACTTGAGCTTTTGTCCAAGCCTTTTCTAAAATACTATACAGTAGTTAAAAGTATCAGGCTGGTGTAACTTAGTCTTTCTGGATGCTTAATGACCATACTTAATGCCCATTCCAATTTGGCAGATGGACTTAAGGGATAGCTTTGTTCCTTGCCCTTAAAACAGAATCTAACAAATGCAATTTTCCTACAAGTTACCATGACGATCTTAACTGACAAAGTTGAAGCTTCACCATGGCAACCAAGAAGATATAGGGTCTCCTGGGAAGAGGCCTGCAGAGAAGCCCAGTGACTGGTTGCAAGGCTCAGTGTCAGGAATAATGGTTGTATGGTGGGAGAGGTTGCTCAATGCCATTTTGAAAGTGATGTTGGCGATGAGCAAGGAATTCATCATAACTCACGGTCATCTTTTCACTACGGTACCTGGTCAGTTTTATGGTTTTCCTGAATTCATTAGTAACTGGAGCCTCGTATCCACCTTTCCTCAGCAAAGAGTCTATGGTCTGAATACGGTTCCATTCCTGCTCCTCTGCAACCTCTGGCAGGTAGGTGGCGCTGCATTTTGCTCCATTTTCATTGATGAATTCTATTCTAATGCCATGTTCACCCACCTCCCAGTCCCAATAGTCACAGACATCTTCAAAGTTAGTGAGCAGAGACACTGAGCAGAAAAGCCGTGGCAACTCATCCCTTGTCACTGGGGGGAAACGGCTATCTTTAAGGGCACTGATAAGTGTGTACTGCCTGAGTCCTGAATGCAAATTCACGGCAGAAAAAGTACCTATGCATCCACGCAGTCTTTTGTCTCCACCAATCTTCCATGTTACAAACAGTGGGTAGGGCTCGTTGGTGAAGCTGGGGGTCCTGGGCTGCGGGTATCCGTACAGGTAACAGTAGAGCACATCGAAGCAAAAGCAGCACATCTCCTTGGACACGGCCATCTTCCTGGAGCCAGGGAATGAGGACTAGGAGGCTGGTTGTGGCTGCCGAGGTAGAAAGTAGGGTCCCTGATCCAAAGTTCAAAGTTGACAGTGAGGTGCTGCCACAGCCCTGGGGGGACAAAATACAATTTTTTAAAAAGTTGTTTTAAGAGACACACTTCTAGGCTGGAGAGCTGGCTCAGCAGTTCCCAGCAGTGGCTGCTCTTCCAAAAGACCTGGGTTTGATTCCCAGCACAGCACATGGCAGCCAACAATGCCCTGTCACTCCAGTGCCAGGGGAATCTGACGCCCTCTTCTGACCTCGGCTGGCATTGCATGAAACGGGTGCACTTAACACTCATGGAGACAATGCACACAGACACATAAAGTAAAAATGATGTGGGGCAGGGAGGCCCAGGCCTTTAATCTTAGCACTCAGGAGGATCTCTATGAGTTTGAGGCCAGCCTAGTCTACATGGTGAGCTGGAGGCCAGCTCTAGCTACAGAGAAATCCTGTCTCAAAGCACCCTAATAATAATAATAATAATAATAATTCTTTAAAGATGCAGGTGGTGGCTGATACCATTAATACCAGTACTAGGGAGATACAGGGAGGCAGATCTCTGAGTTCAAGGTCACCATGGTCTACATAGTGAGTTCCAGGCCAGCTGGGGCTACAAAGAGATCCTGTCTCAGGGTAGTTGTAATGTTGGCATAATAACAACTCCCAAACTCCTCCATAAATGTATCTGCTGCCCAGAGCAGAAAGTCCCTGAATCTTGCTACTAAGGATTAAAACGAGGCAAGAGCTGGAGAGATGGCTCAGTGGTGAAGGGCACATCATGCAAAGGACCTGGGCTCAAGTGTGTTTAACTTCACCAGTCTAATGGTTTGTCTGCATGTATTCAGTGTCCCACGTGTACACAGTGCCTCCAGTGGACAGAGAAGTGTTGGACTCCTTGCACTCATAGGCAGTTGGGAGCATTCATGCAGGTGCTGGGAACCAAACCTGGGTCCTCTGCAAGAGCAGCCAGTGCTCCTCACCACTGAGCCTTCTCTTCAGAACAAGTATCTTATCTCAAATCTTATTTTTTAGACTTATAAGAGCTCTGGCTGCTCTTCTGGAAGACACAGCTTTGAATCACAGCAACCACATGGTAACTAATAACTGTCTGAATCTACAGTTCCAGGGCATCCAATACCCTCTTCTGACTTTAGTGGGCATTGCATGCATATGTACATTTACATATGTGCAGGCAAAACATTCATTCACATGTCTGAAAAAGACCGAAAGAAAAGAAAAAGAATTAGTCAAGGTCATCCTCAGCTTAGTTAGGAAGTTTCAGGCTATATAAGAACTGTCCCAGAAGGGACAAAACAAACAAATGAACAAACAAAAGACTATTCCAAGGTGGGTGTGGTGGCACATGACTTTAATCCCAGCACTCTGGAAGCTGAGGTAGGCAGATTTCTTGTGAGACCAAGGCCAGTCTGGTCTACATAGTGAGTTCCAGGCCAGCTAGGACTAAAGGGAGACCGTGTTTCAAAAAGACCCTCCTCCCCCAAAACACCCCTATTATAAGACTCTGATAAAATCCAAATAGCCATACAAAGCGGGTCAATTGTATTCAGTCTTCCCTTCATAACCACAGAGACAGCATTCTGGAACTGAAAATAGTCAACGAAAAAAAGCACCTGTACTGAACATGTACAGATTGTTCCTATTTCCTAAACAAGGCAAAAAGTATTTACATAGCATAAGGTCTTTCCCAACACTCAGGAAGCTAAGGCAGGTGGATGTCTGTGACTTGGAGGCAAGCTTGGTTTACCTGAGTCCCAAGCCACCCAGGCCCGCACAGTAAGACCGTGCCTCCAACCGCAGCCCCCCCACCTCCCCCCAAAAAAACATAAAACAAAGTGAAACAAAACCCACAACCACCACCACCAGCACCCAAACTATTAAACTTGAGCTGGGAATGTAGCTCCGTGGGTAGAGAGCTTGCCTAGAATTCACAATGCCCTGGATTTGATCAGTAGCACTGCATAAAAAAGAAAGAAAGAAAGAAAGAAAGAAAGAAAGAAAGAAAGAAAGAAAGAAAGAAAGAAAGAAAGAAAGAAAGAAAGAAAAAGAAAGAAAGAAAGAATGCCGGGCATGGTGGCGCATGCCTTTAATCCTAGCACTTGGGAGGCAGAGGCAGGCGGATCTTTGTGAGTTCAAGGCCAGCCTGATCTACAGAGTTAGTTCCAGGACAGCTGGGGCTACAGGGAGACCCTGTCTTGAAAAGACAAAACAAAAAACAAAAACAAAAACAAAAAAAACTGAAACAAAAAAATAAAACAACAAAACCCAAACAAACAGCAACAACTTAAAGAACCAGGCGTGTAGGGACACAGCTGCCGTCCATGAACCCTGCCTCTTACACTATGTGAGGCTCTTGTAGCTACGGGCTAAGTAAGGCTCAGTCATTTCCAATATGAGCTGTACATAAGTATATTGCAGGATTGGAGGCAGTGCTTGCACAAGGCAGGTGCTCTATCACTGAGCTGTATCTCAGCCACCAATCTTAGTTTAATATTTTCAAACAGGAACTCCTGACAGGAGTATGTAGGAATAGAAGTGAAATATGGAGTGGTTAGAGAACAGAAAATCTGTGAAGTGTACGCCTGTAACATTAGCCTTGTCTACACAGCGAGAGAAAGGCCAGCTTGTCTCAAAACGAAAATGCTACCATCTCCGACCAGCACTCCACCAGTGGGAATGTGAAAAGTCAAAAGAAACTCTCCCTCCAAAGCCAAGCCCAAACCACACACTCCTGGGAAATACAGGGCCACAAAGCCATCATTTGCATCAGAGAACTAAGAAGGAAGGACCTGTAAACAACTGCATCGTTTCCTAGTGGTCCCACATACAGCCACAAGTCAAGTCACTGCTGGTCTCTGCATGCATGGATGAGTAAACTACATGCTCTACAGTCTATTCAGAGCATGAATATTATATCCCCTTAAGAAGGAAATCAATCAGTCAGTCAGTCAGTCAATCAATCAATCAATCAGTCATTCAATTATAGGAAATCAGCAGGGCCTGGTGGCTCACACCTTTAATCATAGCACTCAAGAGACAGATCCAGAGGCAGGAGGAATCTCTGTGAGTTCCAAGACAGCCTGGTGTACATAGTGATTTCCAGGCCAGTTGGGGCTAAGATGAGACCCTGTCTCTACAAAAAGGACATAAAAAAATGGAAATCAGTCTGGGTGTGGTGGCATATGCCTTTAATCCCATCACTTGGAAGACAGAAGCAAAAGGATCTGTGGGAGTTTAGGAACAGACAGGATTTTAGGGAGACCCCATCTGAAAACACACACAAAAAAAGAACAAACGAAAGAAAAAAGAAAGAAAAAGAAAGAAAGGAAGAAAGGAAGGAAGAAAGAAAGAAAGAAATGCCATATGCAACAACAGGGATGGACCCTGAGCACATTATGCTAAATGGTACAGGACTATCATGCAAGATCTCATCTCTAAAGGAAAAGAGCCAGGCCTGGCAGACAAACTTGTAACCTGGTTATTCAGCTGAGGCAAGAGGACAGCAGATAACAGATTGCCTGGTAATTCAGTGGCATCTTGTCTTCCATTTGAGAGAAAAAAGGTGGGGGGAGGACATGTGTGGTGGCAAAAGCCTTTAATCCAAACCCTAGTGGCAAGATCAAGGCTAGGTTGAACTACAGAACCAGTCCCCCCTCTGGGCCTTCCTTCCACTCAGTTCCCACAGTGACCAACTCCTGACACTCTTTGCAGGATGGTTGCCTCTACCCTCAGTTCCATCCCAAGCTCTCTGCACCTCTCACTTTCCCCCCAAGGCTCAGCTCCCTCTGACCAGCACTTTGTTCAACAAGATTCCCCAGAACTCTTTGTCTCTACCAACCCTAAGCACATTGGTCATTTCATTCTGATCTTGGGGCATCCCATGACCTCCAGATAGAGTTCCTCTCCTAAACAACACAAAGTCCCAGTACAGCAAGGACAGGACTCTGAATGGTCCTTTAGCTGAGCATAGATCTAAGATTCCGGGACTTGTGCAAAGGAGGCAGGATAGAAAAGTAAAGGTTAGGCTGGACTAGGTGGCACACACCTTTAATCCCAGAACACTGGAGGCAGAGGCAGGCAAATCTCTGTGAGTTCAAGGCCAGCCTGCTCTACATAGTGAGTTCCAGAATAGCTGGGACTATAGGAGAGAGCATGTCTCAAATAAAATACAATAAATAAATAAAATATTGCAAGAAATAAAACAAAGACCCAGTGTGAATTCATTTCCAGGTACAGTCTCTAGTGAGGCCCAGAATGAGCTCCTTAGGCTCCCATTTCCCCACTTACCAGAGCAGGTTATGCTGAAGGAGTCCTGGGGGGGAGTTCCCTGCAAGGTCTGCAGAGTGCAGTGTGGCTGGGACAGAGTGTCTAGAGCTGTGGCTATATATACAGCTTCAGGAAGGTGGGGCACTGGGTTTGTCCACAGGGGAGGGCCAGGCAGCCAATGAAAGAGTGGATCAAGCTGGGCATGGTGGCACACACCTTTAATCCCAGCACTTGGGAGGCAGAGGCAGGCAGATCTCTATGAGTTCAAGTCTATCCTGGTCTACAGAGCAAGCTCCAGACCAGCTGGGACTAAAGGGAGACCCTGTCTCAAAAATACAAAAAAAAAAAAAAAAAAAGGAAAAGAAGTGAAAGGAAGAAAGAGTGGATCACACGTCCTGGTGGAAGGGGAGTACATGTGTCTGGAGAAGCCTTATGTCATGTACACTGCTGTGAGCCTTCCAGGATCCTCTCAAACTTGAGTCATTGTTCTTTTGAATGACAGCCTCATGGCTAAGTCACTCTGACTGGCTTCTAACTCTGTACGTAACAAGGGTTGGCCTCAAACTCCCCATCTTTCTCCCTTAGGCTCTTTCTTAGGTTCTGGGATCAATGGCAAGCGCTATCATCAACCCACTTAGAATCACTATACGAAAAAACAGACAGGCATGGTGGTGCATGCCTTTAATCTTAGCACTTGGGAGGCAGAGGCAGGTAGATTTCTGTGAGTTCAAGGTCTATCCTGGTCTACAGAGTGAGTTCCAGGCCAGCTGGGACTACAGGGAGACCCATCTCACAAAGACAAAAAAATAATAATAATTACTATACAAAAAAATAAATAAGCACCTGTTATAAATACTTTGGTTTGGTTTGGTTTTTTATCTTTTTGAGACAGGGTCTCCTTGTAGCTTCAGCTGTCCTGGAAATTACTCTGTAGACCAGGCTGGCCTTGAACGCACAGTAATCTGCCTGACTCTTCCTCCTGAGTGCTGGGATTAAAGGTGTGAACACCCCGCCTGGAGTCCGGAGGTATGCTGTCAGAAGTATTTTGAACGGGGAGTCATGGTGCACACACCTTTAATCCTAGGACTTGGGAGGCAGAAGTATTTGGGATCTTTGTGAGTTCAAGGCCAGTTTGGTCTACAAATTGATTTCCAGGACACCTGGGACTACAGGGTAACCCTGTCTCAAAAAGGAATTTCAAACTCACATGTAGCACTATCCTGCAATTATACCACTTAAGAGTTTCAGAATAGGGCTGGAGAGATGGCCTAGCGGTTAAGAGCGCCGACCGCTCTTACAGAGGACCCGGGTTCGATCCCCAGCACCCACATGGCGGCCGAGAGCCGTCTGAAACTCCAATTCCAGGAGAACTCCAGTTCCAGGGGAATCCGAGAACCTCTTCTGACCTCCGCGGCATTGCACGACACGGGTGCACAAACCTGCATGCAGACAGTACATTGATACACATACCGAAAATAAATTAAAAAAAAAAAAAAAGAGTTTCAGAATATGCTATATTAACATTACTTTGACTCCATCCTTGACCATATACAGAAATCCAGAAGTCTGGGATACAGAGTGAGACCAACAAAATAAAGAGATATTTATTACTCCAAGTACTGTGGTGTTTGACTGTAATTCCACAAGCAAATGGCACTAAGAAACAAGCAGGAGTCACTATTCTAACATCAGAAAAAATAGACTTCAAACTTAAACTAATCAGAAGAGAGGAAGAGGGTCATTTCATTCTTATCAAAGGAACAATTAACCAAGAAGATATCACAATCAATTTATATGCACCAAACTCCAGTGCATCCAACTTCATAAACACAATTTTATAGGACTTTAAGGCACAGATTGACTCTAGCACACTAGTAGTAGGAGACTTCAATATCCCACTGTGTCCATTAGACAGGTCAACTGGGCAATGAATAAATAGACATCTGAACTGAATGATACAGTTGGGAGGCAGAGGCAGGCAATCTCTGTGAGATCAAGGCCAGCCTGGTCTACATGGTGAGTTCCAGGACAGCTGGAGCTACAGGGAGACCCTGTCTCAAAAAGACCAAAAAGAAAAAAGGAAAAAAAAACAAAACCAGAAAGAACACAAATAAATAACTTAATGTTGTAACTCAAAACACTTGAAAGACAACAACAAACTACTCCCAAACCTAAAAGACAAAAAGAAATAACAAAAATGAAAGTAGGTATTAATGAAATAGAAACAAACAAAAAAGAAATACAAAGAATCAATAAATCTAAGAGCTGTTTCTTTGAAAAGATAAACAAAATAGACCCCTAGCTTAGCTAACTAAAATAAAGAACAAGTCCAAATTAATAAAGTTGGAGACGGGGGCTGGAGAGATGGCTCAGCGGTTAAGAGCATGGACTGCTCTTGCAGAGGACTCAGGTTCGATTCCCAGCAACCACTTGGCGGCTAAGAAATGTCTTTAAGCTGGGTGTGGTGGTGAATGCCTTTAATCCCAGCACTCAGGAGGCAGAGGCACGCAGAACTCTTTGAATTACAGGCCAGCCTGGGGCTACAGGGAAACCTTATCTCGAAAACAACAACAACAACAACAACAACAACAACAAAAATTGGAGATGAAAGGGGAAACATTACAGTAGATAATAGAAAGACCCAAAACATTATGTGGGAATATGTTAAAAATTTATACTCTGCTAAATCTGTTAGCCTAAATGAAATGAATGAATACCTGAAATTATGGGACTTGCCAAAGTTCAACCAAGAAAAGGTTAACTGTTTAAACAGACCCATAACAGATGAAGAAATTCAATCAGTATACAAAACCTCCCAATTCAAAAAAGCCCAGGCCTGGATGGATATACAGCAGAATTTTATCAGACATTTAAAGAAAACCTACAACCAATATTCCTTAAATTAATTAAAAGACTAGGAAGAAAAAAGATAGAAGCAGAGGGGAGCTCCCAACATTCCTTCTGTGGTGCCAGCATCACTTTTTTTTTTTTTTTTTTTTTTTTGGCATTTTTGAGACAGGGTCTCCCTTTAGTCCCAGCTGGCCTGGAGCTTGCTCTGTAGATCAGGGTGGCCTTGACCTCAGAGAAGTCTGCCTGCCTCTGCCTCCCAAGTGCTGCGATTAAAGGCAGGCACCACCGCCATGCCCGGCACTAAAGACGGTTCGTAACTGCCATGAGGGTGCTGGGAATCAAACCCCAGTCCCCTGCAAAAGCAGTCAGTGCTCTTAACTGCTGAAACATCTCTCTACCCCAGCATCATTTTAATACCCAAACCAGGAAAAAATACAAGTAAAAAAGAAAACTATTGACCCATATCCATAATGAATACAGATGCAAAAGTTCTGAACAAAATCATTGCAAATTGCTTACAGGTAAACATCAGAAAAGGTATTCACCATAATCAAGTGGATTTTATTTCAGAAATGGAGAGATGTTTCAACATACATAAATCAACTAATATCATAAATTATATAAATGGACTCAAGGACAAAAACCACATGATCATCTCAATTGAGGCAGAAAAGGTTTTTGATAGAAATACAACATGCCTTTATGTTTAAAATCCTAGAGAGAATTGGACTGGAAGGAACATTCCTCAGCATAATTAAAACTATATATATCAAACCCACAGCCAATGTTATCTTAAATGGAGAAAAACTAGAAGTATTCCCCTTAAAGCAAGGAATCACACAAAGTTAACCACCATCTCCCCCTCTTTTTAATATAGTGCTTGAAACTCCTGCTAAGAGCAATAAAACAAGAGGAGATTAAAAGAATACTAATCAGAAAAGAGGAGGTCAACATATCCCTTTTTGCAGATGACATGATATTATATCTAAGAGATCCCAAAAGTTCCACTAGAAAACTCCCAGAAATGATTAACAGTTTCAGTAAAGTTACAAAATTAATCTACAAAAATCAGTATCTTTCCTATATGCCTGTTGGCAAGCAATTAGAGAAGGAGTACATGGAAACCCTTCCATTTACAATAGCCTCAAAAACCCCTAAAATATCTTGGAATAAACTTGACCAAAGATATTAAAGATTTTTTACAATGAAAACTTTAAATCTGTGAAGGAGTTTGAGAAAGACATCAAAGATGGAAGGATCTCCACGTTCTCAAAAGAAGAACTTAATATGGCTCAGAAACACCTTCAAAACTGTTCAATTTCCTTAGTAATTAAGGAAATGCAAATCAAAACCACATTAAGACTTCATCTTACACCAGTAAGATTAGCTATGATCAAGAAAACAAATGACACCAATTGTTGGAGAGGGTGTGGAGAAAGGGGAACACTTATTTATTGCTGGTGGGGCTGCAAACTCATGCAGTCCCTATGGAAATCAGTGTGGAGAACTCTTAGAAGACTAAAAATGAGCCCAAAATAAAAAAATGACAGGACGCATGCTTACTGGACTTCATTTGGGGGACTACGGAAGAGAAAGACCCCAAAGTGGAACACAAGTACAGGATTGATGGTTGTTTAGGCTTGCCAAAGAGGATCCTTCAAGCACTTCCTTAAGGAAAATATGACATCTTTTAGGGAAAAAAAGTCCTGCAATTCGAGTGATATGTGTCTGTCTGTATGTATATATTTATATGTATATATATATATATATATATATATATATATATATATATATATATATATATATATACAGAAGCAATACAAGTAGGAGAGAACAATAAAAACAAAAGAACTGGAAAAAAACTCTGGAAAGACTCAGGAAAAGATGCAGGACATATACAGCAGAGTACAGGGTCTCGGGTTGGGTGGGTGGGGCATGGAAAGGGAAGTAACTCTAGATTCGATTGTGAAATGATGTAAGACTTATGGAAAAAGTTTAATAACAATAAAAAAAATTTTGTGGAAAAAAATGAACTTACCATTTGACCCAATTATACTACTCCTTGGTATATAAAGGTTAGATCCTATAGCAGAGATAAGTGTAGAGCTCTTTTCACAATAGCAAAGAGCTGGGCGTCACCTGAGCGTCCCTCAACAGATGAGTGGATAATGAAAATGTGGTATATTTATACAACAGAGTTCTATGCAGCAGTGAAAATGCATGACTTCATGGACGTTGTAGGCAAATGGATGGAAGTTGAGGCTGTTATGCTGAGCGAGGTGACCCAGTCTCATAGAAACAACTGATGTATATTGTCCCTTATTTCTGGTTTCTAACACCAAATCTCTATATGTAAATTAAATTGAGTAACCAGTCAATAAAGATAACATCAAAGTAATTGTTACTGCAATAGATATGCCTTAAAATATATATCTCTATTTTTCATATCTAAGGTTTAAGACTTGTATGCTATGACCATTAAGTTGCAATAAAGTTCTTGATCCTCAAAGATAGTAGTTATTTCAAAGGAATGATTATTTGTGCTCCAGGGAGCTATTCTTTTCAGCATATAGTTATGTTTTATATGTAAGACATTTGGCCACCAAGGAAAACATCATTGGAGTGGACGGACAGGCTTTTTGGCAAACCCATGTAAAACATCTCTGAACGCCTGGACAGAAGGAAAGATTTGGTCATCTAGAAACTACTCCAAGCCTTGCAAGGACATTTCAAACTTTATACTTCATAATGGAATATTCCAATTAACAGTTCCATGTACAATATCGGAGTATAAATATTGAATATTTCATAAATTATAATAACTAGGGGAAAATATTTCAGGACATGTTATTAAGTCTCATGGAATTAACTAAAAGCCTCCTGTATAATATTAAAACTGATGGCTATCCCCAGAATAGAAAATAGTAACATGCTTAAGCTAATCAGGGATACAGAATTGTTCTTAATTTTCAAGGAACCTCTGACTTGTACTGAAGTCCTAGTTACAGCTATTATATTCAATGAACTCAAATGTTTCCCAGTTTTATGCAAGTGATAATTCTGTAATTTTTTTCCACATAAAAAGATAATTTGGCCAGGCGTGGTGGGGCATGCCTTTAATCCTAGCACTCAGGAGGCAGAGGCAGGTGGATCTCTGTGAGTTCAAGGCCAACCTGGTCTACAGAGTAAGAACCAGGCCAGCTAGGACTTAAAGGGAGACCCTGTCTCAAAAATACCAAGAGAGAGAGAGAGAGAGAGAGAGAGAGAGAGAGAGAGAGAGAGAGAGAATGAATTTGGCTCAAGAACTGCTTGGTTCTTACTCCCTTGAACTCCGAAGGAGACAGTCTGAAAGGGGGTGGTAAACCCCTTCAGCTGGGTTCCTGTTTCTAGGTATGTGACACAACTGCTGCCTTCTGGAAAACTATAAATCAGGATTTAGGGGTCTGGGAAACAAGAGGCTACTCAAATTGTAGTGGAAACTACAAAAACAGAGGGGGAAGGGATACACCTCCTCCCTCTAAAATGCAATTTTGACCTACAGGTGGCGGCACAAGCCTGTAATCCCAGCACTCTGGAGGCAGAGGCAGGCAAAGCTCTGTGAGTTCAAGGCCAGCCTGATTTACATAGCAAGCTCCAGACCAGCTGGGACTAAAGGGAGACCTGTGTCTAAAAAATAAAATATCATCTTACTCTGATAAGACTGGCTAAGATCAAGAAAACAAATGATACCAAGTGTGGAGAGATTGTGGGAAAAGGGGAACACTCATCCACTATTGGTGGGAATGTAAACTCGTACAGCCACTATGGAAAGCAGTGTGGAGAACCCTTGGAAGACTTGGAATGAACTTGCCACCCGACCCAACCATACCACTCCTAGGCATGTACCCCCAAGACTCACCCCACCGCAGAGATACATGCATGGCCATGTTTATTTCAGCTCTCTTCACAATAGCAAGGAGCTGGAACCAACCCAAATGCCCCTCAACTGATGAGTGGATAGAGAAAATGTGGTACATCTACACAATGGAGTTCTATGCAGCAGTAAAGAAAGATGACATCATGAGCTTTGCAGGAAAATGGCTGGAGCTAGAGGACATCATGCTGAGTGAAGTAACACAGTCCCATAAAAACAAACGATGAATGATATCCCTCATCTGTGGGTGCTAGTGCCAATTACCTAGTTGTAAGTATTTCTTGTGCACCACCCCTTGAGCTTTTGTCCAAGCAGTTGGAAGTGATTCATATTGGAAACAATAACAACAACAACAACAACAACAACAACAGAAAGGACTGCATCGAAGAACTGACTGAAACAGTGAACTTCTGCTCAAAACAGTCAACTTCCTCATGAAGAATATTGAGAAAGACTGAGAAAGAGATGAGAAGCATGTTTGGCAGAATGCATGAGCTCTGGTGGGGGTGGGGGCATAGGGTGGGGAACACTGGTCTAGATTTGATAATTTTGTACAAAATATATATTAAAAAATAAATAAATAAAAGCAGATACAGTGCAATAATGGCAGCCTGATAAATGTACACCCAGAAAGAAAAAAAAAATCCCTATGCAATCTATGGACCACTCCCTGGCGGGGTATGACCCAGGACTGCCTCTGTTGCCACGGTGCCTCCTAGTGTCAGGAGGCTCTATTGGCCACATTAGAAAGCTATTGGCTTCCCTTTGTCAAAGCACTGTAATGTCACTGCTGGGCGTGGTGGCACACACCTTTAATCATAGCACTCAGGCAGAGGCAGGCAGATCTTTGTGAGCTCAAGGCCAGCCTGGTCTACAGAGTGAGCCCCAGGACAGCTAGGGCTATAGGGGGACCCTGTCTTGAAAACCCACACACACACACAAAAGAATTATAATGCCCCAACCAAGATATTATCCAAGCACATGTGTCTGTGCCCATAGAATAACTTGTTATAAACTTTATTTGTTACTATTTGTGTTTTATTACTAGAATTAAAAGGACACTGCTAAATGACCCACCAATCCATTGTAAAACAGAACTTGGACAGCCCTAAGAGTTTGATGTGTCACCTCAGAAAACAAACAAACAAACAAACAATCCGAATCTTCTATCTCTCACTCTCTTTCACCCTCCTCTCCAAAGCTCAGTGACTCTTGCAGAAGAGGTTGGCATGTAGGATTGTAAGGGCCAAGGAGGGGGATGAGGTGTGAGATTACAACAAAAATGGAGTGAATTTTTTTTTTCTTTTCCTTTTATTTGATCAACATGTCTGTGAAAGCAAACCTCTTCACCTGGACTGGGGGATTGTACAAAAACTGAACTCAGATGTTAACTAATTGCGTTTATATGGACACGTCTTATGTTTCTTGCCTATGTGTACTTGCTGGTCTGATAAAGACTACCAGAGAGTCACCAAATAGAACTTCCTCATCTCTCTGACATTCTTCCTCACTCTGGCCTCCCTTTGACCATCCAGTCGGACAATGGTCCAGCATTCATTTCTGAGACTGCCCAGACTGTCTCCCAGTCCCAGGAATAGTCTGGCAGCTTCATATACCATACCAAGCTCAGTCCTCAGGAAAAGTAGAATGGGCAAACTCCCTCCTTAAAGACCATCTCACCAAGCTTTCCCTAGAACTGCACTCTTCCTGGGTCCAACTTCTTCCCCTAGCCCTAACAAGAATTAGAGCTAGACCCTGTGCCCCTTCATTTCTAAGTCCTTTTGAGCTCATGCATGGACAACCTTTTCTTTAACTGCTTTCTCTGAGCCTCACTCCAAAACCCATTGCTTTTTGCTCTCCAGGTTCATGAAATCTCTAACCACACCTCCACCAGATGCTCACCTCACCCTCTTCTCCACACTCCATTACTCCTCACCCTTTCCCCCATTTTAACCAAATTGAATGTTGGGCATCCCAACTTTCAGAGTGCCCAGGTTCAGCTACCAAAAATGTGACAGTTGCCGGGTGTGGTGGCACACACCTTTAATCCTGGCACTTGGGAGGCAGAGGCAAGTGGATCTTTGTGAGTTCAAGGCCAGCCTGGTCTACACAGTGAGTTCCAGGACAGCTGGAGCTACAGGGAGACTCTGTCTCGAAAAGACAAAAAAAAAAAAAAAAAGAAGAAGAAAAAGAAAAATGTGACAGTCACTTGTCAGACCTCTTGGTCTAATTGTCCCATAAGGCACTGGAGAGTAGGCTCTATCTACCACCTTGTCCTAGTATGACTTCTAGGCTTCCGGTTCTGCCTTAGGGAATATTGTCTCAAGATTTATGCTCTGGGTTCTTAAATTCTTATTTTTTTTTTTCTTTTTTTTTTTTGAGACAGTGTCTCCTTTAGCCCTAGCTGGCCTGGAACTCACTATGTAGACCAGGCTGGCCTTGAACAAACAGAGATCCTTCTTCCTCTGCCTTGGGAGTGTTGGATATAAAAGGGTATACCACCCGGCCTGCCTTATTTGTTATCTTTGTAATTAAAAAAATAGGGCCTAAGTCAAAGTTGTTTTTCCTCCTCCTCCCCTTCCTCCTCACCCTCCTTCTCCTCACCCTCCTTCTCCTCATCCTTCATCTCTTTCTTCTTTCTTTTTTCCACTTCTTCCAGTTATGGTCCTAACAGCTGAACAATCCTCATGATTCATCTTAAAATTTGTATTTGTCTTTTGTTTTGTGTTAGGGACTTTATATACTTGCCATATCCTGGGTGCATCTCTTTGAGACAGGGTCTCCCTGTATCCCCAGCTGGCCTACAACTTTGCTATGTAGATGAGGCTGGGCTTGAACTCACAGAGATCCACCTGCTTCTGCATCCTGAGTGCTGAATTAAAGGAGTGTGCCACCATCCTGGACCTCCCCTTAAAAATCACGATTTAAATTTTTTAATTTTATTTTGTGTGCAAAGTGCTTTCCTCCATGGATGTGAGTCATGTTCCTGCAAGTCCTGTGGAGCCAGAAGAGGGCAGAGTTCTCTGGACCTGAAGTTAGTGGCTGGTTGTTGTTTGCCATGTGGGTGCTTGGAACCAAATCCAGGTCCTCTGGAAGAGCATCCAGTGCTCTTATGTCTTAATATCTCTTCACAAGCTACCATTGTATTTATTTTAATTTATATTTATTTATTTGTGTTATGAATGTCTGTCTGCATGGTAGGTACTGTGCACCTGTGTCATGCAATGCCTCAGAGGTCAGAAGAGGGCGTTAGATTCCCTGGAACTGGAGTTCTCCTGGAATTGGAGTTTCAGACGGTTCTCAGCTGCCATGTAGATGCTGGGAATCAAACCCGGGTCCTCTCGCTGCAAGGCAGTCGGCGCTCTTAACTGCTAGGCCATCTCTCCAGCCCCAGAAGCTACCCATTTTAAAATGTTGACAAAAGGATCTGATGGAGCTGTCCAGTCTGCAGCCCAGGCTCGTGATGACCTCATGAACTTGTGATTCCTCCTGCTCAGACTCCTGTGTGTGCTGGGATTGCAGCGATGCTCCCCCAGGCTGGACTCCCAGGGCAAAGCTGCTCAAAGGGGGGTTTTCACTCCATGTGTGGTTGAATAACTGAATATGAAGGATGTGCAGGATTTGGCAGCAGTGAAAGTTTCTGAAAAGGCAAAGCACAGCAACTTAATTCAAAATCATACACATAATAGAAGAAGGTGTCTCTGGCTGTGCTTGCTGCTGTTACCTTGTGAGCCTTCAAAGCAGCCTTGGGTCTGAGAATATATTTTTATTTTATATTTATTTTTTATTTTTTTACTTTTCATGGTATGAGTGTACTTTCTGCATGTAGGTTGTGTACCCCTGTTGTGCAATGCTGGTGGAAGTTAGAAAGAGGGTGGTGGATTCCCCTGGAACTGGAGTTAAAGATGGTTCTCAGCCACCATGTGGGTGCTGAGAATGGAACCCAGGCTCTGCAAGGCAGTCAGTGTTCTTAACTGCTGAGCCATCTTTCCAGCCTCAAGAATATATATTCTTGCTTGTCCTGACATGATGTCATATAATGCCAAGGAAAACTGTCTAAATACTGCAGATCAGAGTCAAGACTTGGATGTTGAGAGCTGGAGAGATGGCCTAGCTGGTGAGCGCCGACTGCTCTGCAGAGGACCCGGGTTTGATCCCAGCACCCACATGGCGGCCGAGACCGTTCCAAAACTCAATTCCAGGAGAACTCCAGTTCCAGAAGGAATCCGACACCCTCTTTCTGACCTCCACGGCATTGCACGACACGGGGTGCACAAACCTGCATGCAGACAGTATATTCATTCGCAACAAAATAAAAAAAATCAGCATAGAGAAGTGAGGATGTGGGCAGGAAACCCCACTGTTAGCTGAAACAGTGGATCCAGCTGATCACTGCTGAGTGAGGGAGAGTTGCCTTCTTTTTATAAATTTTATTTTTTTGTGTATATGTGTGTATCTATGTAAGTATATGTGTTGTGCAATGTTTACTGTAGGTCAGGAAGAGGGCATCTGGATACCCTGGAACTGAGTTACAAAACTTTGTTAGCTGCCATGTGGTACTGGGACCCAAACCTGAGTTCCTTGAAGAGCATCCAGTGATTCTTAACACTGAGCCATCTTTCCAGCAGCTCTGGGTTTGGTGTTTGTGGTTGTTTTTTTTTTTTGTTTTTCTTTTGAGACAGGGTCTGTCTATAGCCCCAAGTGTCCTGGAACTCACTCTGTTGACCATGCTGGACTGGAACTAAATAAATCTGCCTGCCTTTGCCTCCCAAGTACTGGGATTAAAAATGTGTGCACCAAGCCCAGTGAGCTGGACTTCAAGGGACTCACAGTACATAGGTTTACGAGACTCCAGAGGATGTGCATGGACGCACAGTGAGGTATTTGGGACCAGAAACTTGACTGACTAGGCCTTAATATAAAGACAGAATGCATGAAATCCACTGGGAGTGCTGTGTGGTGGCAGAGAGAGAAGGGACCTAATACAATCAAGATGTGTTGAGATTTGTGGAAAAAATAGAAAATATAAGAACTTTGCATTTCCCAAAACTCTGCTTTATTAACCACCCAAGTCTCAGGCACAGTTATCTATAAAAGAAACCTGAGCCCTGAGCCAGAGTAGTAGTTTTTTTTTTTTTGGTCGTTTTTTTTCTTTTTTTCACCCCTAGCTGGCCTGGAAACTCAANGATCATTGAAAACGAATTGACCTCACTTATAAAAAGAAAATCATAATAGCCCAGAGGTCAGTAGGTCAGTGAGATGAAAGAACACTACCAAACAGTATTTTCCAGAACAACGTATCAAAGCAAAAAAAAAAAAAAAAAAAAAAAAAAGAAAAAAAAAAAAAAAAAAAAAAAAAAAAAAAAAAAAAAACAAAAAAAAAAAAAAAGAAGAAGAAAAAGAAAAATGTGACAGTCACTTGTCAGACCTCTTGGTCTAATTGTCCCATAAGGCACTGGAGAGTAGGCTCTATCTACCACCTTGTCCTAGTATGACTTCTAGGCTTCCGGTTCTGCCTTAGGGAATATTGTCTCAAGATTTATGCTCTGGGTTCTTAAATTCTTATTTTTGTTTTGCTTTTTGGCATATTGAGACAGTGTCTCCCTTTAGCCCTAGCTGGCCTGGAACTCACTATGTAGACCAGGCTGGCCTTGAACAAACAGAGATCCTTCTTCCTCTGCCTTGGGAGTGTTGGGATAAAAGGTGTATACCACCCTGCCTGCCTTATTTGTTATCTTTGTAATTAAAAAAATAGGGCCTAAGTCAAAGTTGTTTTTCTCCTCCTCCTCCTTCTCCTCACCCTCCTTCTCCTCACCCTCCTTCTCCTCATCCTTCATCTTCTTTCTTCTTTTCCTACTTCTTCCAGTTATGGTCCTAACAGCTGAACAATCTCTCATGATTCATCTTAAAATTTGTATTTGTCTTTTGTTTTGTGTTAGGGACTTTATATACTTGCCATATCCTGGGTGCATCTCTTTGAGACAGGGTCTCCCTGTATCCCCAGCTGGCCTACAACTTGCTATGTAGATGAGGCTGGCTTGAACTCACAGAGATCCACCTGCTTCTGCATCCTGAGTGCTGGAATTAAAGGAGTGTGCCACCATCCTGGACCTCCCCTTAAAAATCACGATTTAAATTTTTTAATTTTTATTTTGTGTGCATAAGTGCTTTCCTCCATGGATGTGAGTCATGTTCCTGCAAGTCCTGTGGAGGCCAGAAGAGGGCAGAGTTCTCTGGACCTGAAGTTAGTGGCTGTTGTTAATTGCCATGTGGGTGCTTGGAACCAAATCCAGGTCCTCTGGAAGAGCATCCAGTGCTCTTAATGTCTTAATATCTCTTCACAAGCTACCCATTGTATTTATTTTAAATTTTATTTTATTTATTTGTGTTTATGAATGTACTGTCTGCATGTAGGTACTGTGCACCTGTGTCATGCAATGCCTCAGAGGTCAGAAGAGGGCGTTAGATTCCCCTGGAACTGGAGTTCTCCTGGAATTGGAGTTACAGACGGTTCTCAGCTGCCATGTAGATGCTGGGAATCAAACCCGGGTCCTCTGCAAGAGCAGTCGGCGCTCTTAACTGCTAGGCCATCTCTCCAGCCCCAGAAGCTACCCATTTTAAAATGTTGACAAAGGATCTGATGGAGCTGTCCAGTCTGCAGCCCAGGCTCGTGATGACCTCATGAACTTGTGATCCTCCTGCTGCAGACTCCTGTGTGGCTGGGATTGCAGCGATGCTCCCCCAGGCTGGACTCCCAGGGCAAAGCTGCTCAAAGGGGGGTTTTCACTCCATGTGTGGTTGAATAACTGAATATGAAGGATGTGCAGGATTTGGCAGCAGTGAAAGTTTCTGAAAAGGCAAAGCACAGCAACTTAATTCAAAATCATACACATAATAGAAGAAGGTGTCTCTGGCTGTGCTTGCTGCTGTTACCTTGTGAGCCTTCAAAGCAGCCTTGGGTCTGAGAATATATTTTTATTTATTTATTTATTTTTTATTTTTTTACTTTTCATGTGTATGAGTGTACTTTCTGCATGTAGGTAGGTGTACCCCTGTTGTGCAATGCTGTGGAAGTTAGAAGAGGGTGGTGGATTCCCCTGGAACTGGAGTTAAAGATGGTTCTCAGCCACCATGTGGGTGCTGAGAATGGAACCCAGGTCCTCTGCAAGAGCAGTCAGTGTTCTTAACTGCTGAGCCATCTTTCCAGCCTCAAGAATATATATTCTTGCTGTCCTCTGACATGATGTCATATAATGCCAAGGAATACTGTCTAAATACTGCAGATCAGAGTCAAGACTTGGATGTTGAGAGCTGGAGAGATGGCCTAGCTGTTAAGAGCGCCGACTGCTCTTGCAGAGGACCCGGGTTTGATCCCCAGCACCCACATGGCGGCCGAGAACCGTCCAAAACTCAATTCCAGGAGAACTCCAGTTCCAGAGGAATCCGACACCCTCTTCTGACCTCCACGGCATTGCACGACACGGGTGCACAAACCTGCATGCAGACAGTATATTCATTCGCATACAGAAATAAAAAAAATCAGCATAGAGAAGTGAGGATGTGGGCAGGAAACCCCACTGTTAGCTGAAACAGTGGATCCAGCTGATCACTGCTGAGTGAGGGAGAGTTGCTTCTTTTTATAAATTTTATTTTTTTGTGTATATGTGTGTATCTATGTAAGTATATGTGTTGTGCAATGTTTACTGAGGTCAGAAGAGGGCATCTGGATACCCTGGAACTTGAGTTACAAACGTTTGTTAGCTGCCATGTGGGTACTGGGACCCAAACCTGAGTTCCTTGAAGAGCATCCAGTATTCTTAACCACTGAGCCATCTTTCCAGCAGCTCTGGGTTGGTGTTTGTGGTTTGTGTTTTTTTGTTTCTTTTGAGACAGGGTCTGTCTATAGCCCCAGGTGTCCTGGAACTCACTCTGTTGACCATGCTGGACTGGAACTAAAATAAATCTGCCTGCCTTTGCCTCCCAAGTACTGGGATTAAAAGTGTGCTTCACCAAGCCCAGTGAGCTGGACTTCAAGGGACTCACAGTACATAGGTTTACGAGACTCCAGAGGATGTGCATGGACGCACAGTGAGGTATTTGGGACCAGAAACTTGACTGACTAGGCCTTAATATAGAAGACAGAATGCATGAAATCCACTGGGAGTGCTGTGTGGTGGCAGAGAGAGAAGGGACCTAATACAATCAAGATGTGTTGAGATTTGTGGAAAAAATAGAAAATATAAGAACTTTGCATTTCCCAAAACTCTGCTTTATTAACCACCCAAGTCTCAGGCACAGTTATCTATAAAAGAAACCTGAGCCCTGAGCCAGAGTAGTCTTTTTTTTTTTTTGGTCTCTTTTGAAACAGGGTCTCTCTGCACCCCTAGCTGGCCTGGAACTCACGGAGTGCCCTGCCTTCCCAGTGTTCAGATTAAAGGTAAGGGACAACACACCTAGCCATCAGAAGTCAGCTACTCAATGGTTTACGACTGGTTCTTTCTGTCTCTTGGAGAAGGTTGAAAAGGGAATTTTTGTAAAAAAGGAAAACAAAAGCCTTGGCATTACATGACATTATGACAGTGGACAGCATGCTTATATATGCTCAGAATGAAGGCTGCACTGAAGGCTCACAGGTAACAGCAGCAAGCACAGCCAGAGAAACCCTGGTCCACATGTGTAAGATTGTGAATTAAGTTGCTGGGTTTTGCCTGTTCAGAAACGTTCACTGCTGCCAAATCCTGCACATCCTTCATATTCAGTCATTCAACCACACATGGAGTGAAAACCCCCCTTTGAGCAGCTTTGCCCTGGGAGCCCAGCCTGGGGGAGCATAGCTGCAATCCCAGCCACACAGGAGTCTGCAGCAGGAGGATTACAAGTTCATGAGGTCATCACGAGCCCGGGCTGCAGACTGGACAGCTTCACCCATCTTGTCTCAAAATTTTAAAATGGGGGCTGAAGAGATGGCTCAGCAGTTAGGTTCACTGGCTGCTCTTCCAGAGGACCTGGCTTTGGTTCCAAGCACCCACTTGACAACTCCCAGTAACTGCAGGTCCAGAGAACTCTGTCCTCTTCTGGCCTCCATGGGATTTGTAGGACATGAGTGCACTTATATAGATGTAAGTGCACATAATATAAAAATAAATCATGTTAAATTTTTTAAAGTGACATTCAGAAATGGTGGCACACTCTAATTCCAGCACTCAGGAGGCAGAGGCAGGTGGATCTCTCTGAGTTCAAGCCAGCCTGGTCTACATAGTGAGGTCCAGGCCAGCTGGGACTACCACTGGGAGACACTGTCTCAAAAAGACTAAAAGAGGGGAAAAATTAGGATGTGTTTCAAGGCACACGGGACTTAGGATGCAGAGTCAGGTCAATGTCTCTAAGTACAAAGCCAGCCTGGTCTACATAATAAGTTCCAGACCAGCCATGGCTACATAGAGAGAACCTGCATCAAAATAAAACACAACACAACAAAACTAATGCTCAAAAACCAAGGAAGCAAATAATGACTCAGATTCAGATTACAAATGTAGTAGGGCACATCTGTGATGCCAGCACTCAGGAGCTGAGATAAAAGACCACTAGTTCAAGGCCAGCCTGGGTTACCCATGGAGACCTCTCAAAATAAGGTGGGACTGGAACGATTGCCCAGTGGTTAAGAGCACATACTGTGATTCCAGAGACCCAAGTTCAATTCCCAGCAATGATGTTGGGCTGCTCACAACTGCCAGTAACTCCAGGTCTTCAAAAAAAATTTCCTTGACTTGCTCAGGCACTTGTTCTCACATGACACAGACACACACATATACCTAATTAAAAGTTGTCTGGAGAGATGGCTCGGCAGTTAAGAGCGCCAACTGCTCTTGCAGATGACCTGGTTTTGATTCCCAGCACCCGCATGGCAGCTAAGAACTGTCTTTAAGCCAGGCATGGTGGCACATGCCTTTAATCCTAGCACTCAAGAGGCAGAGGCAGGTGATCTGTGTGAGTTCAAGGACAGCCTGGCCTACAGAGAGAGTTCCAGGCCATCTGGGGCTATAGTAGTGAGATCCTGTCTCAAAAAAAACCCAAAATTGCTGGGTGTGGTGATACACACCTTTAATCCCAGTACTCAGGAGGCAGAGGCAGGTAGATCCCTGTGAGTTCCAGGCCAGCAACACAGTGGGACCCTGTCTCAAGGGGAAAAAATTAAAGTGCTCAGCATCTTGGAGGTGTGATGGTAAACCCACACTCCTGTCGGAAGCATTGTACTAGTCCCAGTTTTCTCACGGGGACAGACTTGTATTGTATTCTTGGGTGACCATGAAAAATTACAAAAATCTCTTTAGCCCCAATTTTCTTATCTGGTGAGTATTCTTAGCCATAACTTTTGGGAAAATCTGCGAAATTTTCAAAGATGAGAAAGTCTATGGGACACTCTTGCCACATGTCCATTACATGTTACAAATGACATACTACGCAAAGGGAGTCTGTACACTGGAAATAGCCATGGATATCAGCTATAACTTTTAGTTAATGGGATGCTTCTTGTTGCATCCGTAAGACGTAGAGAGGGAACATCTTTATATTGGAATAGAATCTGAAGCTTTAAAAATTTTTATCATTGTAGCCAGGGGTGGTGTGCACGCCTTTAATCCCAGCTCTCAGGAGGCCGAGGCAGGAGGATCTCTGTTGAGTTCAAGGCCAGCCTGGCCTGGTCTACAGAGTGAGCTCCAGGCCAGCTGAGACTAAAAGGGAGACCCTGTCTCAAAAATACAAAAAAAAATACAAAAAAAAAAAAAATTATCATTGTGCTGCAATACCCACAAAGACCAGAAGAGAGTCTCATATTCCCTGGAACTGGAGTTACAGGTTGTTAGCAGCCACGTGAGTGGTAGGAACTGAACCCAGGTCCTCTGCATGAGGCGCTCTTAACCACTGAGGAGACCTTCTCTCCACTCCTGCCTCACTTTAATTTTTTTTAACATTTTTTTATTGATGCTTTGTGTATTTCATACATCATTTTCCAATTCAGTTCAGGCATATTTCCCTTTCCCTTCCCCCACACCCCCACCCCATCCCAGATCATGCATTCTGCCATAACTGTCCTGCATCTTTGTTTTTTTTTTCATTTTTTAGCTATAAGTGATAATCCATGAGTACAAGCATCCTTCATGTAAAACCAATTGCAGGCTGTTGTGCCCAAACCCCCACAGCCCCACCTTCCAGCAGGGGGTGAGGGGTTGTATGTTCAATCAAGTTGATCAAATGAGTGTCCAGACTACATTGCTGTAGTTTCACCATTCACCCCAATCGCAGCCCTTACATTCTACCACGCCCCCTCTTCTGCAGATTGTTCCCTAGGCTTAGAAAAGGGGCACAGGTGGATGAGAAGCAAAACAGGCCACTCTCTTTGGAGCTGTTGTCTTGGACTCTGGTCAATTCTGGCTGTTTCCTTTCATGGGCTGACAAGTGGAACAACCAGGAAATATGGGACTATGAAAAGATCAAACCTCCGCATCATAGGAATAGAGGACAGAGAAAAATCTCAAGAAAATAGTATTGATCAGATCTTCAACAGAATAGATGAAAATTTCCCCAAACTAAAAATAGACAAACCCATACAAATACAAGAAGCACATACGACCCCAAATAGACAAGATCAGAAAAGAAACACCCCACGCCATATCATAGTTAAAATGCTAGATGCCCAAAACAAAGACAAAATTCTGAGAGCTACAAAAGAAAAACAAATCAGAATTCTTAATAGCAAGACTCAGGGTGTTCCTGCTCTGGGCAGCAGATACCTTTATGGAGGACTTTGGAATTTATTATGCCAATATTACAACTACCCTGAACAAAAAGTCTTAGAATTTTTTGAAACAGGAACTCCCTGTAGCCCCAGCTGTCTTGGAATTCACTATGTAGCCCACTAGGCTGGCCTTGAACTCAGAGGCCCCTGCCTCTGTCTCCTGAGTGTTGGAATTAAAGGCATGAGCCACCACATCCCTCTTTAAAGATATTTCTTAAAACTTTTTTGGTCTTTTTTGAAACAGTAGCCCTAGCTGGCCTGGAACTCACTATGCAGACTAGGCTGGTCTCAACTCACAGATATCAGCTTCTCCAGTGCTAGGATTAAAGGCATGCACCAGCACACCAGGCAGCATTTAGTGTGTATGAGTTTATTGCCTCCAAGTGTATTAAATGCCCCTGTGTCATGCAATGCCAGCAGAGGTCAGAAGAGGGCACCAGAGTCCCCTGGAACTGGAGCTCGCAGGTGATTATTTGCTGCCAAGTGTTGTACAGGGAATCAAACCCAGGTCTGCTGCAATAGCAGCCAGTGCTCTTAACTGCTGAGCCACCTCTCCAGCTCAGAAGTGCTCTTAACTGCTGAGCCACCTCTCCAGCTCAGAAGTGTCTTAAGATAACTTTAAAATTTATTTTTATGTATGAGTGTTTTGCATGCACGTGTGTAAGTGGAACTGTTGTGCAATGAATGGAGGTCTCTGGACCTGGAGTTACAGGATCTGAACCCAGGTCCTCTAGAAGAACGGCAAATGTTCTTAACCACACAGCCATTTCTCCAGCCCTTTAAAATAATTTTTTTTTATTTTTGTATGTGTATGAATGTATTGTCTGCATGCAGGTCTGTGCACCCGTGTCGTGCAATGCCGCGGAGGTCAGAAGAGGGTCTCGGATTCCCCTGGAACTGGAGTTCTCCTGGAACTGGAGTTACAGATGGTTCTTAGCCGCCATGTGGGTGCTGGGGATCGAACCCGGGTCCTCTGCAAGAGCGTCGGTGCTCTTAACCGCTAGGCTATCTCTCCAGCCCCTAAAATAAATTTTTAAGAGTGGTGCAGCACTAGGGAAGCAGAGACAGGCAGATCTGAGTTCAAGGCCAGCTTGGTCTACATAGTGAATTCAGGACAGGTGGGGCTATAGGTAGACCCTGTCTCAAAAAGAAAAAGTGGACCTAAACTCAGAGGACACTAGTTCCCTTAGCTATCTCTCAGAATTGTATGTCTCTTATAACTGTGCAGATAAATCTCTTATCCTCTCAAACTGTGCCCATTATCTCAACAGATCTGGCCTATTCATCCAAGGTTACAGCGTCCTTTCTCAATCTCCACAGTGTCCTTTGGTTGAGTGCTGGCTTTACAGGCATGCACCACCCCATCTACTCTATGTTGATACTTCCAACTCTGTCCACAAGACATACATAGGCAAGATCCTAAGTCCTTGTTTTTTTCCAGGAAGATGCTGCCGAGTCTGAAACTAGCAGAGATGCTGAGATGCTGCACACAGCCTTCAAATGATTCAGGGTCGAGGGAGAAGCACAAATATGCGGACTGGATTCAAATCCCAAGCACCCACATAAGAATCCCCCCCCACACACAGAGCTTCTATCTTAGTCAAACTACTGATTGAGACCACACTCTAGATATATGAACTGAGAATCCCAAAGACCTTTGGATGTGTGGATTTTGGTGTATCTCTCATACAGAAATAGATGGGCATTTCTGAAAATAAAGCTGGTCATCACGGGCATCTATTCATGTACATGAAAGATGGTTCATTGTCTGTGTTCTTCTGGTCCAAAAAGAGTGAAAAGTTACAAAGAGGGGCACGTAGTAGGAGAGGAAACAGGTGGGGAATAGACTGGGACCCAGCCACCTGTCAGAGCGGAAATCCTGGTTCCTGTTCTGGAACTGGGACCCCTGACTACTTGGAAGATTTGAGTTTTGTGGGAAGATTTTCACTGCAGCAGGGCTGCTGCCTAAAAGAACACTCAGTGGTGTCCCAAAACAAGGCATTTGTCACCACCCGTCTCCTCTGCAGAGCCACCAGCTCAGCCTCAGATGCCTGCCCTGCCCAGCCTGCCTCCCATCAGCACCATTGGGTCTTCTTCCACACACTGATCCAGGCAGGACAGTCTTGCACAAGATGGCTGCCCATAGTGAGGATCCTGGCTGTCCCTTCAGCTGGAGTCTCTGGCACAGAGCTCTCTCCTTCCCTCCCAGGATCAGCTCTAACTACACTACTTCTATTCAAAGAGATCCCTCAGCTCTGTCTCTGCTGGCTCTCAGCCTATTGATCCTTTCTTGTCTTTTCCACCAGCACCCTGATTTCCAGGAAGGGTCAAAGTTCAAATGTCCAACACGAATTCACAGTGAAGTGAGGACAGTATTTGGAATTTACATTGAGGTGGCAGGGACACTGACAGAGGCCTGTAGTACTACCTGCTCAGAGGGCTAAGGAAGGAACAGAGAAACTTCATGGCCAGCCTGTGCTGCAGAGGGAAGTCAAGGCCAGTCTAGGCCATTTGTTAAGACCTCATCTCAAAATAAACTAGAAAACTCTACTGTGGAGGTAGTTCAGGGTCAGCTACTTTGTGCAGCGTGCAAGGCCCTGGTTTATATCTCCAGCACCGGGGTTCAGGAAGGGAAAAGGCAGGCTGATTAGGAAAACCAAATTACGCTTAGGATTGTACAAGTCTATGTCATCATTCTGCAGTGATCAGGACCCCAAGTGGTGCAGGTCAGGACTGTGTGCTGAGTGCCAGGCCTAAGCAGCCTCAATGACAAATCTCAGGTTCCTGAGTGTCCCTAAGTAAGAACTCTGTACACTGAGGAAAGCAGACATTAGAGGGTCATGAAACCAGGGACAGCAGAGCCTGTGCCTCTTGTCTGTCATGACCACCCAGACAGACCTTGCTCAGGGTCACGCCCTAAAGTGAAATCCCTCATATCAGACAGCACGGGCGNTGACAAATCTCAGGTTCCTGAGTGTCCCTAAGTAAGAACTCTGTACACTGAGGAAAGCAGACATTAGAGGGTCATGAAACCAGGGACAGCAGAGCGTGCCTCTTGTCTGTCATGACCACCCAGACAGAGACCATGCTCAGGGCCATGCCCTGAAGTGAAATCCCTCATATCAGACAGCACGGGCGGGGGGGGGGGGAGGTGGTCATGCACCAGAATGGATCTTAGCCCCCCTAGAGAACCCCATCTGCAGGACCCGAGACTCCAGTATATGCTTGTAGCAACATTTGGATACTGTTCCTTGAGAAACCAGCACAACAATAAACCAAAATAAGTTTCTGATCTGTAAAGATTACAGTGTCCAAATCCACCTCAGGGGTTTGAGATAGGGGCTCTCTTCATAGCTAAGGCTGGTCTGGAGCTCAGGTTGTAGCTTAAGCTGGACAGCTGTCTTCTTGCCTCAGTCTGTCAAGTGCTGTAATTACAGGTGCTGTTCACCACCTCAGAACACGATGATTTAAGAGAAGTTTTGGACACTGCTTCTCCCCCAGACTCCTTGGCAGGCTGTTAGTGGGAGACCTTCGAAGCCTTTCCTTCGCTTCCTCCTTTGCCGCTGACCTCTTAAGGACCAGACATGCGTGAGTGCTTCTCCATTCACGTTGGCCAGGCTGGTGTTCAAATCGGCAACACCCGCTGGGAGCTCTACTGCCTGGAGCATGGCATCCAACCTGATGGTCAGATGCCGAGTGACAAGACCATTGGAGGAGGACAGGACTCCTTCAACACCTTCTTCAGTGAGACAGGCGCTGGCCAAGCATGTGCCAAGGGCACTGTTTGTAGATCTGGAGTCCACAGTCATTGATGAAGTTCGCACTGGTACCCACCGCCAGCTCTTCCACCCCGCGCAGCTCATCACAGGCAAGGAAGATGCTGCCAATAACTATGCCCAGGGGCACTACACCATAGGCAAGGAGATCATTGACCTTGTCTTGGAACGAATTCGCAAACTAGCTGACCAGTGCACAGGGCTTCTGGGTTTCCTGGTTTTCCACAGCTTTGGTGGGGGAACTGGCTCTGGGTTCACCTCCCTGCTGATGGAACGGCTCTCTGTTGATTACGGAAAGAAGTCCAAGCTGGAGTTCTCCATCTACCCAGGTCCCATTCAGAGTGCCCAGTCTTGATTGAGTTCTGGAAAAGGTACATGTCACCTGCTAAAATAGGAGAAGAAATATTGATCACAGCACATTCTGAAGCAAGGGGAAACACTTGCATGTGCGTCTGTGGATCTGACCAACAAGGCCACGGGAAAATTAATAGCACAAGGCAGACACACGAAACACCTAGGAAACTGAGGGATGCGCTGGGAGCCCCAAGGAAGCCAGCAAGCAAGCGTCATCTGCTGGGAGCCACTTTCTGAAATAAACAGACCAACTGGAAGTCGCTAAAAAAAGGATATCAATAAAGATGATGATTGCAGTATAAAAAAAAAAAAACAGAAGTTTCATTGCATCCCAGGCTGGCCTGCATCTCCTGATCCTCCAGCCTCTACCTCCCAAATGCTGGGCTTCTGGGCACATACATACATGCTGGCAGCAAGGGCTTCAGCAATTTGTAAAGTTCCTTCATTTTGGTTAAAATGTGATCATTTCTAAAAGTCCAGTAATTTGGCTTCTGTAACAAAGGTCATTTGATTTTTCCCCAGATTCCTGTGTCTCCCCCTACCTCTCTCCCCCACCTCTCCCCCCCCCCCCATACACACATTGTGTTCATCTTCCACCACGGGCTTGACCAGGGCATTTACTATGCATTTACCAATCATGTAACAAAGACCGTCTCCTTCCTCTGAATCCTCTATGAAAGGATTCCCTCTCTTCCCCTGGGCCGGAACTCTTCTCAGAGGCCCCTCCACACTGGTTGCATACTCTATGACAATAATCCCTCTGGAGGGGCCAGGAAATGCTAGGTGGTTAAGAGGGCTTGCTGCTTTTCCAGTACTAAGGTGGGCTGCTAACACCCAGGTCAGGTGGCGCACAGTCACTTGTAACTCCGGCTGCAGGCAATCAGATGCTCTCCTCCGGCCTGTGCAGACACACACATACACACGTTTTTAAAAATTAAGTACTTTTTAAAAATATCTAAGGCTGTAGACACGGTTTTCTGATGCAGAGCACTGACTGCTTTGCAGAGTTCCCAAGCTAGAATCCCAGCAAACACATAGTGACTGACAACCATCTGTAACTCCAATTCTAGAGAACTGATGACCTCTTCTGACCTGCTGGACATTGCACAACAGGGGTGCACTGATCACATGCAGGTAAATATATCCATACATATAAAAATAATCTTAAAAAAATCTATCTCTTCTAAGAAATGTCGTATTTCATTTGATTACTCTGCCTCACTATCTTATTTAACACCAAACCCATAACCTTCCCTGTGCCACCATGCCTAGCCTTATGTGGTACAGAGAATCAAACGTAGGCTTTCTGCCTGCTAGACTAGCCCTCAGTCAAGAGAGTCACATCCCAGCAAGGCCCTTGCCTTTACTTACAAAACAATTTGGGGCAGGACATGGTGGAGCACACCTTCAATCCCAGCACTCAGGAGCCAAAGCGAGGTGCATCTCTGTGAGGAGGAGGCCAGCTGGACTACCTAGGGAGCTCCAGGCCATCCAGAGCTACAGGGAGATCCTGGGTCAAAGGAAATGAACAAAACACCACCCAGGACTTAGCTATGTGTGTCTTGCTTGCCTGGTTTTAGCGATATAGCCCAGGCTAGCCTCCGATTCTTGGCTGTCTTCCTGCCTCAGTTTCCCAAGTGCTGGAATTCCAGGAGGGTGACACCACCATCATACCTGGCTCCTGAAACTTTATTGTCTGAGAAGAAACTATTGAGGAATTGATCAAGACTTGAACCTAGGCTGGGGCTGGAGAGATGGCTCAGTTAAGAGCACTGACCACTCTTAGAGAGGACCCTGGTTCTATTCCCCCCACCCACAGGATGGCTACCAACTGTAACACAGGTCTAGGGGATCTGATGCCCTCTTCTCTCAGCAGGCACTGTATGACAGGGGTGCACTTGGATACATGCGGATATAACAGTAATGCACATACGATAAAAATAAAGTTTTTTAAAAAATACTTTATCCGGTGTGGTGGCACACCCCTTTAATCCCAGCACTTGGGAGGGTAGCCTTCTCTATAAAGCAATCAGATCAGCCAAGACTATACAGCAAGAGTGGATCAATCAATCAATCAATCAATCAGGAGAAAAGGGACTGTAGAGATGGTTCAGTGGTTAAGAGCATTGACTGGTCTTGCACAGGACCCAAGTTAGGATCCCAGCACCCACATGATGGCTAACAAGTGGCTGTAACTCCATCTCTGGGTTATCTGATTCCCTCTCCTGACCTCCTTGGGCATTGAAGGACACTGGTTCACTTACAAACATCAGGCAATACATACATACACATAAAATAAGTTAGAAAATGACGTAGGAGAAAAATAATAACCAAATGACCAAGTGACACAGAATGAAGAGGGGTATTTGACCTTAACCCCAGTGAGACCCCAAATTTTAGGTAGAAATAGCCAGAACTGAACTTGATGCCCATAGACCACTTTGATATCACACTCTTCTAAGACTTTTTCTATGTTTGAATGTTAGCAAAAAGGCTGGAAATTTAGCTAGCAGAGGCTGAACCTGAACCAGGGATTCATCTCCACCCCATGCTATCTAGTACCTACCTCAGCTGCTAGGCTCCTGGCCCACAACTGACCCAAGTAGGATGGGACAATAGGATGCATTTCTTAAATTACTGTCTTATCCTTTATCTAGTGCCTTCACTAATCTGCTCACCTAAGACACCCCTGCCCTCTAATGTCTATAAACAGGAATTTCCATTCCTGTGGGGGTTGCCATTGGATCCTATCCTACCTTTCCCCTCAGCAATTATCTGGCTTTACTAGAGGACCTGATAATGTGAAATCCATTTTGACATGTCACTCTATTGAATCTGAAAAAGATCGTCACTATTTGAAACACTAATGTGACAGGCATAGTGTAGTCCCAGCACTTTGGCAGCAGTTCTAGAATAGCCTGTTCTACATGGTGAATTCCAAGCCAGCAAGTGTTACATACTGAGAGCTGGTCTCAAAAATAAATAAATAAATAAATAAATAAATAAATAAATAAATAAATAAAAAAAATGAGAACAGGGCGGCTGAGATGGCTCACCTGCTCTCCTGGCAAGGGGCCTAGCACCCAAGCCTGATGACCAGGGTTTGATCTCCTGGACCCACATCAAGGGAGAGAATGGACTCTCACAAAATTTCTTCTGACACTACAAGCTCTTCCTGGCATGCTTCTGTGCCCAATTAATAAATCTTAAAATGTACATACATACACACACACACACACACACACACACACACACACACACCATCATAACAGCTGTCTCAGGCCTATAATCCCAGGATGTGGGAAACTGTGGCAGGAGGCTACTCTAAAACAAAAATTAGGCAGAGCTGGGCACAGTCGGCGCACCTGTTATCCCAGCTACTGTCAAGGCTGAGGCAGCAAAATCTTTCAATCTCAGAAATTGAAGACCTACTATGATCCAAGTAGATCCTGCTTCAGATCCCCAGCACTGTAAAACAAAGAAGTAAATCCAAAATAGAAAAATAACTGTAGATTTCTCAAGAGGATGTATGGGAAACATCATTACTCATTAAGAAGTGTAAATGTCCAGGCTTGGAGGCTGTCAGGTTTAATCCCAGGCCTCAGGAGGCTGGGGCAGGCAGATCTCTGTGAGATCAAGGCCAGCCAGGTCTACAGGCTGCGTTCCAGGCAGGCTGGGACTCAGGAGACTGTCAGAAAGAAATAAAAGCAAAAGAAATGTAAGTTGACCCTGGAGAGTTGGCTCAGCAATTAAGAGCACAAGCTGTTGAATTAGACACGGGTTCAAAAGGCAACTAAGAACTGTCTGTAACTCCTCTTTGAGGGGATCCAACACCCCCTTCCGACCTCTGACAACACTTCATGACATGGATGTACTTCTATATGAACAAACAATACACTCAGCTTAGTTTTTGGATTTTTTTTTTGTCTTTTGAGACATTCTCCCTGTGGTCCCAGTAGGCCTAGAACTGGCTATGTAGACAAGGCTAGCCTTAAACCCAGAGATCCACCTGCTCCTGCCTCTGATTAAAGGCATGCACTACCATGCCTGGCTTAAGCTTTTTTTTTTTTAATGAAAGTCAAGACCAGGTGGAGTGGTGCATGCCTCTTATTTTATATTGCTAGAGACAGACTTTTCTCTGTTAGTTTGAGGCTAGCCTGTTCTGCATAGTGAGTCCCAAGCTAGCCAAGGCTACATAGTGAGATGCTGTGTAGAAAACCGAATCTAGACATTGCGGTCCTTGCCTTCAGTTCCAACACTGTGGAGCCAGAGGCAGGAGGACCAGGCTGGGGCAGGCACACCCGCTTAAACACAGCAGCAGCATCAACAAAGAGAGACCGTGTGTTACTTCTCTTAATTCTTTGACATAGCAATAGCTATGTTTGTGACAAACACCATAGCAACTTGAGGAGGGAAGGGTTTATTCCACCTTACAGCTCCAAGGCAAGGTCCATCTTTCAGCTCACTCAGGGCAGTAACTCAAGTCAGGAAACTGGAAGCATCACCTGGAGGAATGCAGCTTACTGGCTGGCTCCTCTGGCCTGGGTTCGGCATGTTTCCTTATCTACCTCAGACCACCTGCCCAGGGGAGGCACCATCCAGGACCACAGGGAGCTGGGTTCTCTCACATCAGTCAACAATAAAGAAAATGCCTCGCAGACAGGCTCACAGGTCAGTCTGATAGAGGAAAGTCTGCACCTGAGGTTCCTTCTTCCCAGGTATGTCAAGGTTAACACGTGAAGCTGAGGAGCAGAGAGAGTACAAGAACAAAACAAACAAACAAACAAACAAACAAACAAATACCTGATCTGGATTTTGGAATTGCTTTACCTTTGGGAGCTCTGATTCTACACGGTATCTTACACAATGAGCAGGCCTTCTGGACCACTGAGACTTCCTGCCTCCTGCCTCCCACCCCCATAGGGCCAGGTATTTCTCTCACCTGGAATGGGTAGACCTGAAGACTCCTGTTCAAGAGTCTCCCAGTCAGAGCCACAAAGCAGGTTCTAGCAGCACTCTGGGGATGCTACTGTAGCCAAGGCCTTTACACAGCTCTAGGAGAGATGGGGATTAATCCACCTGCCAAAGCCTTGAATCCTCTCCCTTCAGGAGGGAGGGCAGAGCCAGGCAGCCAATGAGCAAGTATTTCAGAACTCTGTGGGCTCCAGGCAAGGGAGTTTCCTATTATTCTTTCAGGACAGGTGCGCCAGGCCTCAGCTGAGAAACAGAATCTCACTGGCACCTGTGTGACCCTTCCTGACTTACCTAGTCCTTCATGCCTGGTAAGGAAACAGAAGATTCCCCTCTACCTCTATTTCCAGCCAGAAAATGGACCTTTCCCCTAGGACTGTAGAGGCCTGAGCTGAGTGCATCCCTGGCACAGACAGGGGCTACTGTGTAAGAGGCCATGACCTGGCTGGCATAGAAAGGAACTGAGAAAAAAGGAGGTGTTCTGCTGGAGGCTAGCTCAGTTGATCCAGTGCTTGCCTAGCACACACAGAACCCTGGGGAGATCCCCAGACCCTGGTAAACTGGCCCTGCTGCTATTTATCTGTAATCCTAGCACTCTGCAGTTAGAAGCAGGAGGAGCAGAAGTTCAAGATCATCTTTGGTTGGTTACATATAGAGTTCCAGGGCAGCTTAGGCTACACAAGACCCTGTCTCAAAAAAAAAAAAAAAAAGAAGTTCCCAGGCAAGGAGACAGTGTGCAGCTGTGATGGCTCCGGCACAGGGACACACTGTCTCTGAGCAGTGCAAGGGGTTAAAGCACCCTTGGGAGGAGAAGGACACCCAGAACACTGGCCATGAAGGGGAAGGCACAGGGCATGGAGGAGGCAGCAAGAGCCATGGCACCTGCTCTTTCTTTGGGTCTCTGTCCCAGGCAGACTTTCCCTGCAATTGGTACTGCAGCTCTTACAGATGACTACTTTCTTTCCAGTCCTGCAGCCTACCCTCACCTGACTGAGCAGGTCCTCAGTGCAGATCATTACCATGACATTCATGGCCTCTGAGTGGTTTTCTCCCCTCAGCTTGGATCCCTCATTCCCATTCTCTACAGTCTTTCAGTTTACTTTGCTTTTTTTTGTTGTTTTAAATATTTTTAAATTTTTACTTAAATGTGTAAGTGTAGGGCCTACATGTGTGTTAAGTGCACTTATGTTGTGCAATGCCCATGGAGTCAGAAGGATTCAGATTGCCCTGGAATTTTGAGTTATGACCATGAAATTTTATGTTCGTGAGACTATGTAGCTGTGGCTGACCTAGAATCCGTATGTAGACCAGGCAGGTTTCAAAGTCAGATTGACCAAACCTACCTCAGTTTCCCAGTTCTGGGTAAGGAACACCCACTACACCAGACTTTGAATTTTGTTGTTTGTTTGTTTGTCGTCATTCTTAGACAGGGTCTCCCTGTAGCCCCAGCTGTCCTGGACCTATCTATTTAGAAAAGGGTGGGTTGGAACTCAGAGAAATCTGCCTGCCTCTGCCTCCCGAGTGCTGGGATTAAAGACATCCCCCCCACCCCAGCCTGGCCTGAATTTTGTTTTTATTGTTGGTTTGTACTTTGTTTTATTTGGAGACGTGCTCATTCAGTGTTTCCTAGACTGGCCNAAAAAAAAAAAAAAAAGAAGTTCCCAGGCAAGGAGACAGTGTGCAGCTGTGATGGCTCCGGCACAGGGACACACTGTCTCTGAGCAGTGCAAGGGGTTAAAGCGCCCTTGGGAGGAGAAGGACACCCAGAACACTGGCCATGAAAGGCAAGGCACAGGGCATGGAGAAGGCAGCAGGAGCCATGGCACCTGCTCTTTCTTTGGGTCTCTGTCCCAGGCAGACTTTCCCTGCAATTGGTGCTGCAGCTATTACACATGACTACTTTCTTTCCAGTCCTGCAGCCTACCCTCACCTGACTGAGCAGGTCTTCAGTGCAGGTCATTACCATGACCTTCTGGATCTGCCCCCTTCATGCTCTCTGAGTGGTTTTCTCCCCTCAGCTTGGATCCCTCATTCCCATTCTCTACAGTCTTTCAATTTACTTTGCTTTTTGTTTTTGTTTTAAATTTTTATTTTTACTTAAATGTATAAGTGTAGTGCCTACATGTGTGTTAAGTGCACTTATATGCAATGCCCATGGAGTCAGAAGGATTCAGATTGCCCTGGTATTTGAGTTATGACCATGAAATTTTTAAGTTCTGGAGACTATGTAGCTCTGGCTACCCTGGAATTCCTTGTGTAGACCAGGCAGGTTTCAAAGTCAGATTGACCAAACCTACCTCAGTTTCCCAGTTCTGGGTAAGGGATACCCACTAGACCAGGCTTTGAACTTGGTTATTTGTTTGTCGTCATTCTTAGACAGGGTCTCCCTGTAGCCCCAGCTGTCCTGGAACTATCTATGTAGAAAAGGGTGGGTTGGAACTCACAGACATATACCTGCCTCTGCCTCCCGAGTGCTGGGATTAAAGGCATCCCCCCCCACCCCAGCCTGGCCTGAATTTTGTTTTTATTGTTGGTTTGTACTTTGTTTTATTTGGAGACGTGCTCATTCAGTGTTTCCTAGACTGGCCTTGAACTTGCCCTCCTTATGCCTCGGTCTCAAACACTGGCCTGCACCACTATGCCCTGGGCATTCCGTGCTGGCTGCCAAACACAGCATTGGTGCATGCTGAGCAAGCAATCCACCAACTGACCTTCCTCCTCAGGCCTCGCTTTGTTTTAAGACAGGATCTCACTTTGTGGCTCCGGCTGGCTTGGAGCTCACTAAGTAAACCCTGCAGTGGGCAGCTGACTCACAGATATGCACCTGCTTCTGCCTCCTAACTGCTGGATTCTCTCCAGCCCCAAGTGAGTCACTAATTCTTAACAACTTACTCATTTCTGCTGTGAATATATGTGTTATATACGTTTTTCTTCTACTTCTTGGCATTTAAGGACCTAACCACTGAGCCATCTCTCATGGTCCATTTAAAAATTTTTATGTTTTTTTGTTTTGTGTTAGTTTTTGGTCTCTTTGAGACAGGGTCTCCCTATAGCTTCAGCTGGCCTGCAATTTAAGTGCTTCCACGCACTGTTAATTCCAGCACCTACAAGGCAGAGGCAGGTGGATCTCCATGAGTTCAAGCCATCCTCGCCTACATAGTGAGTTCCAGGCCAGCTAGGAAAACCACAGGGAGTCTCAAAAAGACTAAAGGGGGGGAGGGGATGTGTTTCATTGCATGTACTGTATTTCCCAGGATTTGGGAGGCAGAGGCAGGTCAAACTTTATGAGCACAAAGCCAGCCTTCGGGAATAATGTCCTTGACTTCCTCAGGCACTTGTTCTCACATGACAGACACACACACATACCTAATTAAAACTAGAAGTAAATTGCTGCATGTGGTAACAAACACCATTAATCCCAGCACTCAGGAGGCAGAGGCAGGTAGATCTCTGTGAGTTCAAGACCAGCCTGGTCTGCATAGCAAGTTCCAGGACAGTTAGGGCTACAGGTCTCCAAAAGACCAAAAAAGAAAATAAGAAGAGGGGAGAGATGACTTGGCAGTTAAGAGTGTTCACTGCTCTTCCAGAGGACTTGACACCCAAATCAGGTAGCTCACAATCATCTGTAACTACAGCTTAAGGGACCCAACACACATGCGTGCACATGCACACACATACACAGACAGACAGGCACACACACACACACAGAACTAAAGTGAGCAGGGTGAGCAGGGTGAGCAGGGTGGGCATGGTGACACTTCCCTTTAATAATAGCACTTAGGAGGCAGACACAGGCAAATCTCTGAGTTTAAAGCAAGCCTGGTCTATACAGCAAGTTCCAGCTGGGCGTGGTGGTACATGCCTTTAATCCTAGCACTTGGGAGGCAGAGGCAGGTGGATCTTTGTGAGTTCAAGGCCAGCCTGGTCTACAGAGCGAGTTCCACGCCACCTGAGGCTACAGGGAGACCCTGTCTCGAAAAGACCAAAAAAAAAAAAAAAATGAAGGCAAGTTCCACACCAGCCAGGGCTACACAGTGAGACCTTGTCTCAAGGGAAAAAAATTAAAATGCTCAGCAACTTGGAGGTGTGGTGGCAAACCCACACTCCTGTAGGGAAGCATTGTACTAGTCCCAATTTTCTCACTGGGACAGGCTGGCAAGTAGTTATTCTTAGCCACACCTTTTGGAAAAAGCTCTGTGAAATATTCAAAGATAGGAAAGTCTATGTAAAAATAAAATAAAAAAAGGAAAGTCTATGTGACACTCTTGCCACATGTCCATTACATGTTACAAAGGAAGACATTCTACACAAAGACAAAAAAAAAAATGATATCCATGTCATGAAAGACCCACAGAGGCCAGAAGAGGGTGTCATATTTCCTGGAACTGGAGTTACAGAGGTTGTTAGCTGACAAGTGGGTGCAAGAAACTGAATCCAGGTCCTCTGCATGAGGTGCTCATTTATTTTATTTTATTTTATTAATTAATTAATTAATTGGTTTTTCTGAGACAGGATATCCATTTAGTCCCAGTTGGCCTGGAACTCACTCTGTAGACTAGGCTAGCCTTGAACTCACAGAGATCCGCCTGCCTCTGCCAAGTGCCAGGATTAAAGGCGTGTACCACCACACTTTAATTCTTAATAGCAAGACTCAGGGTGTCCTTGCTCTGGGTGGCAGTTACCTTTATGGAGGATTTGGGGAATTGTTATTATGCCAACATTACGACTACCCTAAACAGAATAAAGTCTGACTCTTTTTTTAAAAGAATTTTTTTTTTTGGGTATTTTTGAGACAGGGTCTCTCTGTAGCCCAATCTGGCCTGGAACTTGCTTTATAGACTGGGCTGGCCTTGAACTCACAGAGATCTTCCTGCTTCTGCCTCCCGAGTGCTGGGATTAAAGGCGTGGACCACCACACTGATCTTTAAAGATATTTTATTCATTATTTATTACTATTATTATTTTTGGTCTTCTTGAGACAGTCTCCCTGTAGCCCCAGCTGGCCTGGAACTCACTATGTAGACCAGGCTGGCCTCAAACTCACAGAGATCCTCCTGCCTTTGCCTCTTGAATCCTAGGATTAAATTCTTGGGCCACCATCCCTTGCATCCTACTTTTATTTTATGTGTATGAGTGTATGGCCTCCATGTGTGTAAGTGCACCTGTGTCATGCCAAGAGAGATCAGAAGAGCCTCAGGTTCCTATGGAGGTGGAGTTAACAGAGAAAATTTGCTGCCATGTGTTGTGCTGGGCATCAAACTCAGGTCTTCTCCAAGAGCAGTTAGTGCTCTTAATTGCTGAGCCATCTCTCCAGCCCAGAAGTCTAACTCTTAAAATAACTTTAAAATTTTTATTATTTTTATTTTATGTATATGAGTGTTTTGCCTGTACATGCGTAAGTGCATCTATGTTGGGCAACGTCACAGGATGTCCCCTGAAACTGGAGTTAAGGGATCCAAACCCAGGTCCTCTGGAAGAACAGCAAGTGTTCTTAACCATACAGCCATCTCTCCAGCCCCTTAAAATAAAATTTTAAGAGTGGTCTTAGCCTGGGGAGTGTTGCACACCTGTAATCCCAGGACATGGGAGGCAGAGGTAGGCAGATCTCTGTGAGTCCAAGGCCAGCCTGGTCTATATAGTAAACTCAGGACAGCTGGTGCTATAGGGAGACCCTGTCTCAAAAAGACCAAAAACGGACAAAAAAATAAAATTAAATAAAAAAGAGTAGACCTGAACTCAGAGGACACGAGTTCCCTTAGCTATCTCTCAGAATTGTATGTCTCTTATAACTGTGCATATAAATCTCTCTTGTCCTCTCAAACTCTGCCCCACGCTTATTTCAACAGGTCATCTGGCTTTTTCATCCCTCAGATCTCATTCGTCCAAGGTCACAGCATCCTTTCCCAATCTCCACAGTGTCCTTTGGCTGTGCTGCTTGCAGCACTTTGGTATGTTAATTCTCAAGCATGCCGTATTCATTTATCATCTCTTTAGGTCCAGTACCAAAGTGGGGTTTCCAAGCCTTTATCAGACCCAAGGGCATGGCTTTTCTGGGATTAATTAAAACTCATTAGTCTTGATTATGTCCACTATCAAAAGTCATTCCTAGGGAGGACAAATGAATGAGTGAGCTGAACAAACACTGAGATTGTGTTTCCTGCTGTCAGTCAAATCCCTGCTAAATGGACAAAGCAGACATTGTCACCCATCACTACTGGAAGGAGCAGGAGAACTTGGGTGAATCTGGGAGCAGGGGGCTGAGGATGAAGAAGTCACTGAGGAGTTTTAAGAAGTTAGCACTAAACTCCCACTCGCTTCATTTCTGGTAGAGCAGGACTGAAGTCAGAGCACTGAAAGGCAATCCTGAGGGCTGGGGAGATGAGTCAGTGGCTAAAATGCTTGCTGTGCGAGCATGGGAACCTGAGTTCAGATCCCAGCACCCACATAGAAGCCAGGCTTGGAAGCACAAGTCTATAGGGGGCAGAGATATGTGGGTCCTGGGGCTCATCGGCCAGCCAATTTAGCTAAAATGGTAAGCTCCATGTTCAGTGAGAGACCCTGCCTCAAAAAAAATAATGTGGAGAGGCAAAGGAGGAAAACATCGGGATGTTGGGGACAGGTAGCTCAGCAGTTAAGAGCCGACGATGCTCTTGCAGAGGACCCAGGGTAGGTTGCCAATACCCACAGGGTAGCAAACATCCATCTTAATGTCAGTTCCAGATCTGACACCCTCTTCTGGTCTCCAAGGCACTGCATGCACAGGTACACTTACATACATGCAGGCAAAACACTCATACACATAAAATAAAAATAAAATAAAAATTTAAAAGAAAAGGAAAACATCAACTTCAGGATGATGTCAAGCTCTGTCCTCTACTGCTAATCACACAAGTGAGCACACCACCAAACACATATGCACACACACAGACAACTAATTGATACTTACAAGATATGCAGTCTATGAAGGACCCCAGGAATCATGAAAACCCTAAAGTGACTTAATTCAGTTTTTGAGGCTATGTCTTCCTAGAGCTGGCCACCAGATAAAACTTCATCCATTCTGCTCTGTTTTCTTACTGTCAACGATCTTTTATTCTCCCCACACGCTGTACAGCAGGGCAGGTAAATCAGGCAGCAGGAGATGATATTTACTGAAGGCCAGGTCAACAAGAATACAGCAGGTGCCACCACTCTTAGACTTCCCTATAAATCATGTTTTAACATTTTTAGTTTTTATATTATGTGTATAAGTGCTTTCCCTCCATCTATGTAAGTGCACCCTGGTCCTGCAAATCCTGTGGAGACCAGAAGAGGACACGGAGTTCTCTGGAATGGAAGTTAGTGGAAGCTAATAGTTGCCTTGTGGGTGCTTGGAACCTAGAGGTTCAAGGAGACCCTGTCTCAAAAAGAGAATAATAAAAAGATGAGTGCTCTTACAGAGGACCCAGGTTTGATTTCTGGCACCCACATCAGGCATCTCATAACCAGCTGGAAGTCTAGCTTCAGGGGACTGAAGCCCTGTTCTGGCTTCTATGAGCACCTGCACTTCTTTGCAGAGACCCATGTACATACAGATAATGCAGCCTCCACACCTAAGACTAAGGGAATGTGGTTGAGCAGGGGACAGAAGGATATTAATGCATCTCTCCACTCTCACCAGTGAAGCTTCCTCACCCAACAGATGGTGATTAAGCCGAAAGTCATAACTGGCCAAAGTGCAGAGAATAAAAGACCACAGCATGAATGACCTGGGTAGGGCAGCTACATGGAGCCATTGCCTCCCAGGGTAGAAAGACTGTCAGAACCAGGGGTGGTGGGTGACCACAACGAGGCGGAGGTTTCCAGGCTGTGGGGAAGTTGCTCATATGAACTTACAGCAGTGGTGGCATCACGCACAAGACTTATGAAAGCTCAATCCAGCAAAAAATCAGCACAGAGAAGTGGGGATGTGGGCAGGAAACCCCACTGTTAGCTGAAACAGTGGGTCCAGCTGATCACTGCTGAGTGAGGGAGAGTTGCTCTGTTTGTAAATTTTGTTTTTTATATGTATGAATGTATTGCCTGCATATATGTAAATATACTTGTGTCATGCAATGCTTACCGAGGTCAGAAGAGGACATCTGGATACCCTGGAACTGGAGTTACAAATGTTTGTTAGATGCCATGTAGGTGCTGGAATCCAGTCCCGGGTCCTTTGAAAAGCAGCCAGTGTTCTTAACCACTAAGCCTTCTTTCTTGCAGCTCTGGGTTGGGATGTTTTGTTTTATTTTGTTTTGTTTTCTTCTGAGACAGGGTCTGTCTATAGCCCCAGGTGTCCTGGATCTCACTCTGTTGACCATGCTGGGCTGGAACTAAAATAAATCTGCCTGCCTCTGCCTCCCAAGTACTGGGATTAAAAATGTGCTCCATCGGGGCTGGAGAGATGGCCTAGCGGTTAAGAGCGCCGACCGCTCTTACAGAGGACCCGGGTTCGATCCCCAGCACCCACATGGCGGCTGAGAACCGTCTGAAACTCCAATTCCAGGAGAACTCCAGCTCCAGGGGAATCCAAGACCCTCTTCTGACCTCCGCGGCGTTGCACGACACGGGTGCACAAACCTGCATGCAGACAGTACATTGATATACATACAGAAATAAAAAAAAAAAAAAAAATGTGCTCCATCAAGCCCAGCAAGTTGGACTTCTTCATGGGACTGACAGTACATAGACTCTAGAGTACGTGCATGGACTCACAGTGACATATTTGGGGACAGAAACCTGACTGACTAGGCCTTAATATATAAGACAGAATGCATGAAATCAAGTGGGATTGCTATTCCATTGCAGATAGAGAAGGAACCTAAATAAAATCAAGATGTATTGATGAAATTTGTGAAAAAAATAGAAAATAGAAGAACTTTGCTTTCACAAGAACTTTGCTTTATTAATCATCCAAGGCCCAGGCACAATTATCTCTAAAAGAAACCTGGGCCCTGAGCCAGAATCTTCTTTTGGTCTCTTTTGGGAAAGAGTCTCTGTAACCCCAGTTGGCCTGGAACTCACAGACTGCCCCTGCCTTCCCAGTGCTGGGTTTAAAGGTAAGGGACACCACACCTGGACATCAGAAGTTATCTACTCAATGGTTTCTGATTGGTACATTCTGTCTCTAGGAGAAGTGTGAAAAGGGAATTTTTGTTAGAAAGGAAAACAAGACAAGTAAATATTGGTTATGTGGTCAACTTGACCTTAAACTATGTTTGTATCTTGTGATGTAGAGTGTGTGATTTTTCTTATTTTTGTAATTTTTACTTTATAACCTTTGGGTGATTCAAGGGAAGAGATGGGGCAGGATTCACGTCTCCAGAGCATTTAGGTCAGGTAGAACTTGCTAAGGTACATGACTTACCTTTTTTTTTTTATATTTCTAGACAGGGTCTCCCTGTAGTTCCACCTGGCTTGGAACTCACTTTGTACAACAGGCTGGCCTTGAATTCACAGAGATCCACCTGCCTCTGCCTCTGCCTCCCGAGTGTTGGGATTAAAGTTGTGCGCCACCTCACCTGGCATATCTTACCTTTTAAATTTGGGGTCTTATGTATCAGTGGTGCCAGATGCCTCTGACCTCTGTGGGCACTTGCACTAATGGACACATACCAACACTCAGACAATTAAAAGTAATGAAATTCTAAAATTCTTTTTATTTATACAGGAGTAAAGATCCATTATACCTGTGACTGCTTTCCTGGAAGTCATTAAACTTCAATTCAGGTGACCTGGTTGGAGACAGCTACAGCTCTGAGTTGCTCTCATCCTCTAAGTTACGGTTTGGGTCTGTTAGATGTCAGTGACAGCCATCAGCACAGGAGGCCGGTGAACCCACATCTGGTCATCCAGCAAAGACTTGGAAGATCAGCACTGCTCAGAGTGCTGAGGTCTCAGGACAGAAAGCCCTGCCCAGGGAATCCCACCTGTGAAGCCCCTTTGCTCACAGTCCAGTGGAGTTCACCACAACCCTGGAAAACCTTCAGGAGAAGGGTGGCTGTCCCATCTGTCAGGATTTCTTCAAAGACCCAATGACCATTAGTTGGGGGCACACGTTTTGTTTCTCCTGCCTCAGGGTGGCCTGGAAGGATCTACTGAACACCTTTCCCTGCCCTGTGTGTGGAGTTTGCCTTCCACAGAGGAGCTTTGAGAGGAATGCCCTGATGCAGAACTTGACTCAAGTGGCCAAGGCCTGGCAGATCAGAGGGAGCAAGAGGAAGAGGCAGGAGGAAGGCATCTTGTGTCAGAAACAAGGCCAGCCTGTGACTCTTCTGTGTGAAGGACCTAGAGGTATTGTGTGCCAGGTGCAGTTTCTCTGTTGAACACCAGAAGCATAACCTCTGGCCCATTGAGAAGGACACGTCTTATCACAGGAAAATTCTAGAAAGCAGGATTGAGCCTTTGAAGAGGAATTTGGAATGAGTTGAAAACCTACCATGTCTGCAGGGTTGCAGAACTCTAAAACTGAAACAGAAGGTGGCCTGTAGGAGAGAAGAAATAAGTTTTGAATCTGATCAAGTCAGACAGTTTTTACGGAATGAGCAGAAGGAGATGCTTAAGAAAATATAAATTGAAAAGTTGGATGTTTTATCACAACTGCATGAAAATCTTGGGACCCTTTCAGACCTTGTCTCCAATTTAGAACATCTCCTGGAGGAGGTAGAAAACAAGGATGTGGGCACCTGAGGTGCCCTGATACCTTGTCCTTCAGGTTACAGTGATATGGCTTGCATCTCCCGCAATGGTATTCTGCCTTACACACAATTATCAAGGCATGTTAAATAGATGTGACTTTTGATCTTCACACATTACACTCTCAGCTGTTGGTTTCTAAGGATAGAAGAACCGTGCTATATAAAGAAGCAACATGAAGTGTCAGTGATAGCCCAAAGAGATTTGCTCTTTGCTCTGGTGTCCTGGGTTCTGAGAGATTTCATTCAGGTAGACATTTCTAGGAGGTGAAGATGGAAAAGAACTCCAGTGGACACTGGGTATATGTCTAGACTACCTTCCTAGTGTTGGGAGCAGATCAGAAGGAGTTAATCAGAAGGAAGGAGTTAATTGGCTTTTTTTAAAAGATTTATACTTATAGCCGGGTGTGGTGGTGCACACCTTTAATCCTAGCACTTGGAAGCCAGAGGCAGGCAAATATTTGTGAGTTCAAGGCCAGCCTGGTCTACAGAGTGAGTTCCAGGACAGCTGGGGCTACAGGGAGACCCTGTCTCGAAAAGACCAAAAAAAAAAAAAAAAGATTTACACTTATTTTTGACTAGGTGTCTCAGTGTATCTCTTGTCTCAGTGTATCTCTTTAATCTTAGCACTTGGGAGGCAGAAGCAGGCAGATCTCTGTGAGACTGAGGCCCAGCCTGGTCTACATAGTAAGTTCCAGGCCAGCTGGGGATACAAGGAGACCCTGTCTCAAAAGTATAATCTTTTGTTTTATTTGTGTATGGTGTGTGTACCACATGTGTGCAGATGCCTTGGGGAACATAGGGGGCACTGGATCCCCTTATGGAACTGGAGTTATAGACAGAGCTGCTGGGGACTGAAGAGCAACAAGCAAGCACTGTGCACCACCGAGCCATCTCATCTCTACAGCCACTAGACCTAAGGTCTTTAGAGTTGCTGTCACAGAGGCCTGGACCTTTTGCTGATTCAGATTTTCTTATAAATAAGACCCAATAATTTTAAAATCAAGTATTCTGCAGCATAGTATAAATCAAATATAAATGTTTCTCATCTGAGGCTTGGCTTGAAAATGTTCTTGACATGTACTAGTGGGGTGCTACAGTTTAGATGAGCCTGTGGGGGACAGCACACATGTGTAGAAATACTTGGCCCCAAGACGATGACATTATTCAGGAGGTTGTTCCCACGTGCTAGTCTGCTAATAGCGAGCAAGCAGCTGTCCCATACTTCTCTGTCACAGTGCAACCGCCTATTTTTTACCATGCCAAAACTATATCCCTTCAAACCGTAAGCCCAGACAGTCTCCTTTCCTTCCTTAAGTTGTTTCTGTCAGATATTCTATCACAGTAAAGACAAAAGTTACCAACACATGATGATGAACAACATTCAACAGCGGGTCTAGAGCAGAAAAAGGGAAGACAAAGATTTCCAAGGCAGTTTTCAAAGACCAGCCCAGAGACATCACTGGGCCAGCTTGCTGGCAGTACATGTACAAGTCCATCTTAAAATAATTCAATTTGTACTTGCTTAAGAGTCTTCAGAATCAGCTGGAGGAGGTGGGGGAGGAGGCAACCTGAGCTCAGCCTTGCTGGGAGAAGGCTCTTGTTCTTTGCTCGGGTCACAGGGTGTTTTCCTACCTTCATCACTTTTCTTGATCATTTCATCTACGGTGGAAGGAGAGAACTGACTCCCCAAGGTTGTCTTCTGATCTTCACATACACACTGTGACGTGCACAAACACTTGCACACATAAATAAATAAAATGGAATTTAAAAAATAAAAGATAGTCTTAAAAAAAAAAAAAAAGCCAGGCATGGTGGCACATTCCTTTAATCCCAGCACTCAGGAGGGAGAGGCAGGGAGATCTCTGTGAGACAGAGGCCAGCCTGGTCTATGTAGTGAGTTCCAGGCCAGCTGGGGCTACAGGAAGACCCTGTCTCAAAAAGGAAAGAGAGAAGTAAAGCAACACCCCAGTTGCCAACACTTAACGTTTTCCAGGACATCCTTCTCGACGTCTCCCTCTATCCGTGCCTTCAGAGAGAGGGAGTTAATTGTAAAATTGTGTCAACTAAAGCAATCCTGGTTCCCATGGCTACCTTTGCTCCAAACCTTAACCACAAGAACACATTCTGCACCTGAATTCCTAGTTCCCAGAGTTAACTGAGATCAGGACGCACATTCCCAGTCCTGGGGGATGGCATTCACTCCCTAAGAGGCTTCATGCTTCTAGTCACAATCAATTGATGTAAAGGTCAACACTGGTTGCTTTTTATTCCCATAGCCTCACAATTGTGTTTCTATAATGTAACAAAATTCCTCTAGTTTGTGATTTTTGTCTTTAAAATCTCACTGTAAAATAAAAGACAGTGTCACACTGATTTCTTCCTGGAGTGGGGTACATCCCAGATGCACCAACAATTGGCCTCTCTGGTGCATCAGTTTTCTCAATTGGATTCTGGTGCACCAGCGAATTAAAATAAATTATTTTTTGTCTTCTTTTTTTTGAGACGGGGTCCCCCTATAGGCCCAGATGGCCCAGAATTCACTCTGTAGACAGGCTGGCCTTGAACTCACAGAGATCTGCCTGCCTCTGCCTCCTAGGATTAAAGGCGTGAGCCACCATGCCACAAAGTGGGTGCTCTGAACGTGGGTCCTCTGGAAGATCAGTTGGTGCTCTTAACCACTGAGCCATCTCTCCAGCCCCTTAAAAATTTTGTATCAAAGACTGAATCCTGGTCTTGAGAGTTTTTCTGTGTGTTTTTTGAACCTAATACTAGGAACTGGAGGAATAAGCCCTTACTGGTTGAGGGCTTTTGCACCATCAGGACATATAAACATAGTGATTATGTCACATATGGTGCTAAGAAAACCCTGCTTCTGCCAGGGGTAAAGCCCAATGGCATTTGCATTTGGGGTGATAATGAAGTGGGGGAGGTCTCCTTCTATATATGAATGACAGGTCTCTTCTGTATGCTCTCAGGGATTCCTTTACTGGCCCCATTTGCCCTTATTTCTATGTTGGAAAAGATCCCAAACATCCTAAAATCTTACCCAAGCCAGCTCAGGAAAGATAACATTAAATTATTCTGTTTCCCTTCTAGGGCTAATTTAGCCCATACATTTACTCATAATTTTGTGGAATCTTTCCAAGTTTTAGCACAGGCAACCAGAATGTATTTTTCTCCATCATTTTCAGTGACCATAAAAAAAAAAAAAAAAAAAAAACAGGCTGGTTAAGCTAGGGAAGTGTTGCATCCCAGGACTCATAAGGCAAAGGCAGACTTATGTCTCTGACTTTCAGGCCAGCATGGTTTCCATATCCAGCCCAATCAGGGTTACATAGTGAGACCCTGTCTCAAGAATAACAGAAAAAAAGAAAACTATCTGTTCATCTCCAGTCTGCTGCACACCTGCTAATCCCAGCACTGAGGGAGCTTAGGAACACTACAAGTTCCAGGCTAGCCTGAAGCTTGGTCTCAAATAAGATTTTCAGCTTCCTAGGAACTACGAGATGAGTTGTCCAGTGTTTGCGACTGCAGTTCCCTTTACCTATTCAAACCATCTGAAGTGGATAACTTGTCTTTGTCTGAGCATGGGCATGAGTGCCAGGGTCCCCATGTGGATGTCAGAGGCCTCGGGTGTGGGGTCTCACCTTGTTTTCCACTATACATGCCTCTTTTTTCGTCTTTTTTGAGACAGGGTCTCCTTTTCATCTCAGCTGGCCTGGAACTCACTCTGTAGACCAGGCTGGCCTTGAACTCACAAATATCTTCCTGCCTCTGCCTTCCGAGTGCTAGGATTAAAGGCTTGCACCACCAAACCCTTCTGCACATGCCTACCTAACTGGCCTGTGGCCTTCTGGAGATTTTCCTGTCCCTACCTCTCATCTCTCTAAAATAATACTGGAACATAGTAAGAATAGGTGAGGATGACCTTGAACTCCTGAACTTCCTGCCTCTTATTTCCCAAATGCTGGCAATACTGGTGTGCAGAGACACCTGTGTCTCTTATTTTGTTAAAAAAATACTTTTCTTGACTTCACCTAAGAAGCAAATAAGGAAGGGAAACAAGACTCTGTTAGGAATGTTTGTTTTTTTAATAAGCTTTTCTCCAGTAACCTCTTAATTACAGAAAGATGCAGTAATCATTTGAGCACATCATAACCTAATAACAACATCATTGGCATTCATCACTGAGTATATAATTTGAGCTCATCATAACCTAATAAAAGCAGGAGTAACAGCATTGACATAGTTTTGATGCATGAATGTGGTGGCTTCACCTTGGTGGCTGCAAATTTGTTTCTTCTAACTATACACTTTCTCTTCATACCAACAGAAAGGTAGGAGACAGGAAGACAGCAGTGAAAAAATGCCTCAAAATGATTCTCAAATGTATGTCTGACTCAGTATCTTGGGATTGTACAAGCAATTGCTATTATCAGAGCAAGCTGCAGGTGTCAGTGTCCCCCAAGGAAAAGATCACATTATAAGAAGGTATAGGTTTGCTGAGCATGCTAGTAGAGGCCTTTAATCCCAGCACCCAGGAGGCATAGGCAGGTGAATCTCTGTAAGTTCAAGGCCAGCCTGGTCTACAGATACAGAATGAGCTCCACACAAGCTAGGACTAAAAGGAATAAAAAAAAGGTTTATACAAGGCCGAAGTGATGGCTCAGTGGTTAAGAGCAACCGCAACCCCTGCAGATTGATTCTTTATTTCACCAGAATAAGAAATGGAACCCCCCTTTTTCTGTTTTTGTTGCTTTATTTTGTTATTGTCATTTTGTATTATTGCTGTATTCCTGTGAAAAGAAAAAAATAAAGAAAATTTTTTGAAAAAGAAAAAAGCACTGTGTGTTCTGGCTCAGGACCTTGGTTAAGTTCTCAGCACCCACATGGTGGCCAGAAACAGTCTGAAGCTACCATTCCTGGGGACCAGGTGCCTTCCTCTGTTCTGGCCATGCCTGCACATGATACACTTACATACATACAGGCAACACACACACATTAAAAAATTCTAAGAGAATACTCAATTTGAATCCTCACTCAATTATTTCCCATGTATATTTCTAAAAAGATATTGTTGATTTTTTTCTTTGTGGGTTGTCTTTTGACCCCGGGTCTATGTAACCTTGATTGGCTTGGAACTCACTATGTAGAACAGGCAGGTCCCGAATTCACAGAGACCCACCTGCCTGCCTCTCTAATTATGGGATTAGAGGCATGTGCCACCACACATGGCTACTAAAAGATATTATAATTTATTTGTGTATGTATATGTGTAGGTGAAAATGTCCCATGAAACAGGAAGCCAGAATAGGTTCTTTCCCTCCACCATGTGGATCCTGGGGATTGAACCCAGGTCATCAGGCTGAGAGACAAATGAGACAAATGGCAAATACTTTTATCTGCTGGCTATCTACAGCCCCGTTATGTATCTTTAGGATAATAGGTACGTTTAAATTTTTTTTTCTTGTGTGTTCCTGTGTTTGATTCTTTGTGTGAGTGTGTGCGTGTGTGTGTGTGTGTGTGTGTGTGTGTGAGTGTGTCTTGTGTCTGTGTCTGCTGTCACAAGTTCTTTGGCCCTTTTGTGTGTCTTGGTTTGCTTGGGGTGGTGGTTCAAAGCTAGGGGTTGCAAAGTGTGTGTGGGAATCTCAGAGTTCTCCTCTGGCCCTACAGAGGCCTGGAAACATGTGTGAGGGCTATCAGGACTGGGCTCATTTTTCCCTCTAGGGAGACCCTGTCTCAAAAAGACAAAAAAAAAAAAAAAGGCTAAAATCTGACAGAGATTTTTCAAGGGAACAAGTTAATATGGCTCAGAAACATCTTCAAAAGTGTTCTGCATCATTAGTAATTAAAGATATGCAAATCAATATCACTTTAAGATTTCATCTTGGTGTGCATGGATAGAAGGACAGCCAGTGGCTCACACACTCATTGCCCGGTGGCCCAGGTGGGTTCCTGGCACACAGGCTTGCGGCAGCCCACCCCAGCATCCACTGCCTAACTCGAAAACCATAGAGAGATGCCGAGCGTGGTGGCGCACGCCTTTAATCCTAGCACTTGGGAGGCAGAGGCAGGCGGATCTTTGTGAGTTCAAGGCCAGCCTGGTCTACAGAGTGAGTTCCAGGACAGCTGGGACTACAGGGAGCCTGTCTAGAAAAGACCAAAAAAAAAAAAAAAAAGAAAACCATAGAGAGGAACTGCATGTGTGGATAGAAGGACAGCCAGTGGTGCACACACTCATTGCCCAGGTGGGGTCCAGAGAGTAGGCCAAAGGAGCAAAACCCCCAACCCGCTCAAGCTACTGGTACTGTGGTGGAAAATATAACCTGCTAGTGCTGTGCTTTACTGTGGTTGGGAGGATCCAGCAGTGTCAGTGATTCTAGGCTGCACAGTCAAAACTGAGGAAGACACCAGTAGGAAGCAACCTAAGTGACCAAACAGTCCTCCACATTAACATCTGAGACTAGCAATAGAAGCCAAACAAACAAACAAAGTGGGGAGTGGGACAACAACGACAACAAAAAACAAATACTCATGCCAAAGACACATGGAAAAACAATATGGGAAAAGCTCATAATAAATCCCCACTGAACTCAACCAATCCTGTAGAAAATCCCAACAATGAGATCTCCCTGGAAGGAAACCAAGACACTGACCTTAGAAGAAAAATGGTAGAAATATTCAAAGACTATAAAGAACAAATCAGAGAACTAAAGGGAGAGAATGAAAAACTCATGAAGGAACTAGAAGGAAAGAATGAGAAACTCTGGAAAGAACTAAAGGGAGAGATTGACAAACACCAAAAAGAACTAGAGGAAGAGAAATATGAACTCTGAAAAGAACTAGATGGAGAAAAAGAGAAACTCCAGAAGAAAGTGGAAACATTGAAAAGATCTCAGGCTGAGGGAAAAAAGAAACTAACCAGAGAAGCAAGGAGATACAAGAAGAGAATGAAAAGCACCTAAAGGAAATGGAAATACTGAAGAAATCACAGGATGAAATGAAAAAGGAAATTGAACATTCATCCAATCAGCAGGAAAGGTTGGGAAAAAAATCTCAAAAGCAGAATGGATGACGCATAAAAAAGAATGTCAGACCTACAGTATAACACAGCGCAGCTAGAAACCTCAAGTAAAGATTATGAAAAATTAAAAAAAAACAAAAACACAAGAGTAGAACAACCAAGAAATGTGGGACACTGTGAAAAGGCCAAACCTCTGCATCACAGGGATAGAGGAAGGAGAAGAATCCCAAGACAATGGTATTGATCAGATCTTCAACAGAATAATAGAAGAAAATTTCCCCAAACTGAAAAAAGACAAACCCACACAAATACAAGAACCACATAGAACACCAAATAGACAAGACCAGAAAAGAAATTCCCCATGTCATATCATAGTTAAAAGACTAGATGTTCAAAACAAGGACAAAATACCGACAGCCACTAGAGAAAAACAACTTACATATAAGGGGAAACCCATCAGAATTACAGCTGACTTCTCAGCACAAAGTATGAAAGTCAGAAGAACATGGTCCAAAGTATTCCCAGTGCTAAATGACTTTAGACGCCAACCCAGATTACTACACCCAGCAAAAATGTCAATCATAGTTGAAGGAGAAATAAAAATCTCTCATGATATAAACAAAATGAAAGAACACATGCCAAAAAAAAAAAACACTTCAGAAAATATTTGAAGCAATTCAAAGAACAGAGGAAAGGAGCAACTATCCTTAAGCAACCCAAGAGAGAAATTACCAAAAGCATAATAGAGTAAATAAATACCTAGACCAAGAAAGCAAATGAAAAAATAAGTTGAAATGAAACAACACACATCTCTCAGTAATAACCTTAAATATAAATGCTCTAAACTCCCCAATCAAAAGACAGACTGGGGGAATGGATTAGGAAACAGAATCCATCTATATGCTGCCTACAAGAAACCCATCTTGGGGATGGAGAGATTGCTCAAGGGTTAAGAACACTGACTGTTCTTGCAGAGGACCCAGGTTCAATTCCCAGCACCCACATAGCAGCTAATAACTGTCTTTAGTGCTGGGCGTGGTGGTGCACACCTTTAATCCCAACACTCAGGAGGCAGAGGCAGGCAGATATCTGTGAGTTCGAGGCCAGTCTGGTCTACAGAGCAAGCTCCAGGCCAGCTGGGACTAAAGGGAGACCCTATCTCAAAAAAGAAAGAAAGAAAGAAAGAAAGAAAGAAAGCTATCTCACCCTCCAGGACAGACACCACCTAAGAGAGAAAGGATGGAAAAAGTATTCCAAGCAAATGGTACCAAAAAGCAGGCAGGGGTGGCTATTCTAATATCAGACAAAATAGACCTCAGAGTAAATTTAATCAGAAAAGACAAAGAGGGCCATTATATCCTTATCAATGGAACAATTAACCAGGAAGATTTCACAATCATAAATGTTTATGCAACAAACTCTGGTGCACTGAACTTTATAAACAAAATCCTTCAGGACCTCAAGACACATTAATCCCAGAACGCTAATAGTGGGGGACTTCAATACCCCACCGAGCCCCCTGGATATGTCAACTGGACAAAAAATAAACGGAGAGACATCAGAACTGAACAATACAATACACCAAATGGACCTCACGGATATCTATAGAATATTCCACCCAAACACCAGAGAATGTACTTTCAACTCAGCACCCCACAGAACATTCTCCAAAATCGACCACATTCTGGGACCCAAAAGAAATGCCAACAAATACAAAAAGATTGAAATTATCCCATGCATTCTATCAGACCACAGTTCAATAAAGCTCAATATTAACACCAGGGTAAGCCCTACTAACTATAAGAACACATGGAGACTAAACAACACAATTCTGAACAATGAGTGGGTCAGGGAAGAAATAAAAATGAAATAAAAGCATTCCTGGAACTAAACAAAAATGACAATACAACACAACAAAACCTGTGGGATACATTAAAGTCAGTCCTAAGAGGGAAATTTATAGCTCTAAGTGCTCACATCTTTTAAAAAACGAAAAAAGGGGGGCTGGAGAGATGGCCTAGTGGTTAAGAGCGCCGACCACTCTTGCAGAGGACCCGGGTTCGATCCCCAGCACCCACATGGTGGCCGAGAACCATCTGAAATTCCAATTCCAGGAGAACTCCAGTTCCAGGGGAATCCGAGACCCTCTTCTGACCTCCATGGCATTGCACGACACGGGTGCACACACCTGCATGCAGACAGTACAGTCATACACATACCTAAATAAATAAAAATTAAAAAAAAATATTAAAAAACGAATAAAGAAAAGAAAAAGAACAAATAAACAATCTAACACTGCAGCTAAAATCACTTGAGAGACAACAAATGAACCCTAAACCCAACAGACAGGAAGAAAAAACAAAAAATCAGAGCAGAAATCAATGAAATAGAAACAAAGAAAATAATACAAAAAAAAAAAAATCAATGAATCCAAAAGCTGGTTCTTTGAAAAGATAAACAAAGGAGACTTGAGTGCACAGAGCTTAGATCAGGGATTTCCCAGGACCACCTGAGGCACAGAGTACCAGGGCACAGGCTAAACAGGCAACAATACCCCCCCAAAACTGGAATTGCTGAGGGAGTGTCCAAGTGGATTCTTTGGAGAACCTTCAGAACAGAAAGGGAAGAGTGAGTTAGACTTCCAATAGAAAGGCTAAAACTCAGACAAGTCAACACTCCATAAACAACGAGAAAAAAACAAATCAAACAAACAAACAACAAAGGCATCTGAAGGAGGCAAGCAAAGCAAGACTTCAACACAGTGAAGAGGCATTTTGGATTTCTATTGGAATACAGGCAAAGAGAAACCCACATGCCAGGGACACGACAAAGGGACAACATAGAAAAGGTGCAGGATAATTCCACACCAAGGTCTACCAACCCTGTGGGAGATTCCTACAGTGGGATCCCCCTGGGGATGGCCCAGGACACAGATCTTAGAGGAAAAGTTGCAGAAATATTCAAAGAAATCAAAGAATATAAAGAACAAGTCAGAGAACTAAGGAGAAAGAATGAAAAACTCAAGAAGGACCTAGAGAGAGAGAGATTGACAAATGCCAGAAAGAACAAGAGGAAGAAAATGAGAAACTCTGGAAGGAAGTAGAAACACTGAAAAGATCCCATGTTGAAATAAAAAAGGAAACGGACCAGCAAAGCAAAGATCTATAGGAAGAGATTGAGAAGCTCCAAAAGGAAGTAGAAATACTAAAGAAAACACAGGATGAAATGAAAAAGGAAATTGAACACTCATCCAATCAAGAGGAAAGGAATGGAAAAAGCCTCAGAAGTAAAATGGAGGAAGCAGAACAAAGAATATCAGACCTGGAAGATAACACAGAACAACTAAAAACCTCAAGGAAAGATTATGAAAAACTTTTAAATACACAAAAGTGGAACAACCAGGAATTGTGGGATACTATGAAAAGATCAAACCTCTGCATCATAGGGATAGAGGAAGGAGAAGAATCCCAAGAGAATGGTATTGATCAGATCTTCAACAGAATAATAGATGAAAATTTCCCCAAACTAAAAAAAGACAAACCAAACAAATACAAAGAAACACATAAACCTCCAAACATCACAGACCCAGAAAAAGAAACTCTTTCCAAAGGCATTATCAAGTTAAAATGCCCAAAACAAAGACAAACTTCTGAAAGCCACAAGAGAAAAACAAGTTACATATAAGGGGAAACCCATCAGAATTACAACTGACTTCTCAGTAAACAATGAAAGCAAGAAGAACGTGGAGCAAAGCATTCCCAGTGTTAAGAGACTATAGATGCCAACTCAGGTTATTATACCCAGCAAAAATGTCAATTATAGTTGAAGGAGAGAGAGAAATCTTCCATAACATACACAAGATGATAGAATACATGTCCAGAAAACCAACCCTTCAGAGAATACTTGAAGCAATTCAAAGGACAGAAGAAAGAAGCAACTATCCTCAGGCACCTAGAAAGAGAAATTAATAAAAGCATAACTGCAGAAGTAGAAACCTAGACCAAAAATGCAAATGAACAATAAGGTGAAAGGAAGCAACACACATTTTTCAGTTATAACCTTAAATATTAATGGACTAAGTTCCCCAATCAAAAGACATAGACTGGGAGATTGGATTAGGAAACATAACCCATCTATATGCTGTCTACAAGAAATGCATCTTACCTTCAAGGATAGGCATCACCTTAAAGTGAAAGGATGGAAAAAAATATTCCAAGCAAATGGTACCAAAAAGAAAGCAGGTGTTGCTATTTAAATATCAAACAAATGAGACTTCAAAGTAAAAGAAATCAGAACAAAGAAGGCCATTACATTTTTATCAAAGGAACAATTGACCATGAATATGTGACACTCATGAATACATATGCACCAAATTCTGGTGCACCAAACTTTATAAAGACAATTCTCCAGGACATCAAAGCACAGATTAACCCCAGTACACTCATAGTAGGGTACTTCAATACTCCCACTGAGACCTTTGGACAGGTCAACTGGACAAAGAATAAACAGACATCTTATCTGAATATTACGATACACCAAATGGACCTAACAGACATCTGAACTGAATATCACGATACACCAAATGGACCTCACAGACATCTACCGAATATTCCACCCTAATACCAGAGAATCCACTTTCTACTCAGCACCCCATGGAACATTCTCCAAAATCGACCACATACTGGGACACAAAAGAAACCTCCACAAATACAAAAAGTTTGAAATAATTTCATGCATTCTATCAGACCACAGTGCAATAGAGCTCAATATCAGTATCAGGATAAGACCTACTATCTACAAGAACACATGGAAACTAAACAACACACTCCTGAATAACGAATGGGTCAAGATGTATCTGTGGTGAAGGTTTCCTCCCACTCTGTGGGATTTCTCTTCACTTCCTTGATTGTTTCTTTTGATGTACAGAAGCTTTTGAGCCTAATGAGGTCCCATTTGTCAATTGTTGACCTTAATTCTTGTGCAGCCGCTGTCTGATTTAAGAAGTCTTTTCCTATGCCTATGTCTTGTGGGCTGCTGCCAACTTTTTCTATCACCTTCAGAGTTTGGGGGTTCACATTGAGGTCTTTGATCCATCTAGAGTTGACTATTGTGCAGGGCGAGAGGTAGGGCTTTAACTTAATTCTTCTACAAGTGGTGATCCAGTTTTGCCAACACCACTTGCTGAACATGCTGTCTTTCCTCATTTATGTCTTCTTGGTCCCCTTGTCAAATATGAGGTGGCTGAAATTATATGTGCTCAAGTCAGCATAATTAAAGCTATAAACAACAAACCCATAGCCAACATCACCTTAAATGGAGAATAATCTAGAAGCATTCCCTTAAAGTCAGGAATCAGAAAAAGTTACCCACTATCTCCCTACTTTTTATTTTAAATATTTTTTAATTTTTTTTTATTTCTTACGTGTGTGAATGTACTGTCTGCATGTAGGTCTGTGCACCCGTGTTGTGCAATGCCACGGAGGTCAGAAGAGGGTGTAGGATTCCCCTGGAACTGGAGTTAAAGATGGTTCACAGCAGCCATGTGGGTGCTGTGGATCGAACCCAGGTCCTCTGCAAGAGCAGTCAGCACTCTTAACTGCTAGGCCATCTCTCCATCTCCAAATTATTTATTTATTTTTGTCTTTTTGATTTTTTTTAATTGATGCTTTGTGTATTTCATACATCATTTTCCAATTCAGTTCAGGCATATATCCCTTTCCCTTCCCCCCCCACCCCATCCCTACCCATCCCACATCATGCATTCTACCATAACTTTTCAGCATCTTTCTCTGTTTGTTTTGTTTTGTTTTGTTTTCATTTTTTTTAACAATAAGTGATAATTTGTGAGTACAAGCATCCTTCGTGTAAAACCAATTTGCAAGCAGTGTGCCCAAACCCACACAGCTCATGGGTCCCACCATCCAGCAAGGGGTGCTTGTATGTTCAATCAAGTTGATCAAATGAGTGTCCAGTCTATATTGTTGTAGTTTCACCATTCACCCCAATTGCAGCCCTTACATTCTACCACACCCCCTCTTCCGCAGATTGTTCCCTAGGCTTAGAAAAGGGGCACAGGTGGATGAGAAGCAAAACAGTCTACTTTCTCTGGAGCTGTTGTCTTGGTCTCTAGTCAATTCTGGCTGTTTTCTTTCATGGGCTGCCAGCTTGTCCAGGCATAACCTTTCGATCCTACTAATGAAGCACATGCAATTAGATATATAGGTATTTAAACAGTATAATATATAGCCTTTCGATCCTACTAATGAAGCACACGCAATTAGATATATAGGTATTTAAACAGTACTAATTGTTATGGTAGGTTACTTTGGTATAGACACAGATGTTTGGATGGTATGTTAATCCATGAATTACATTTTCTTCTGTTAAGTATGACAGGGTCTTCGTGTGGTTTATAACATCTCCTAACCATTAGAGGATGTAAGCTTGTGGCATCAGCCGTGGGTTATTCCTCCAAGGAGAGAGCTAATAGCCAATTAGATTTGGGATATACAGACATATGGCTGCCACTGCTGCACAGTATTTCCAGGCAGATGAGGTGTAGCTGGTGCTGACGGAGGAGTCTTGCTTGACTCAAGGAGACCTATATTTGCTTTATTGGTTTAGTGGCCTTTGGTAACACTCTCTGGCATTCCAGAGACCATCTGTATACTTGCAAGTGCGGTCTCCATACATCTTTCCCATGTTTATATCAGGTCTTCAACAGCAGGGCCTTATCGCCTCTCTTCCTGCAGATATCCCAGTTTGGAGGCAAGGAGCCTTTACCTTTTGTGGGGGCTTGGATCCCCTGGCCAACATCTCCTTGGTAGAATAATCCATTGTTGATGTCAGAGCTCCTGTATTAATATATTTTGCTTAAGTGCATAGCTTAAGGAGACTTTAGCATTATATTTGGTTCTGAATAGAGAATAATCCTTTTCACAGTTTCTATGTCCATTAGTCAATTAAAGAAGGCAGTTTTACCAATTTTACAAGAGAATACCCCTATAACAGCTGGCTCCAATCTACAGCTGGAAAATGACCTCATCATCATAATATTTCTCCTTATTCTATGGGGGGGAGTTAAGAAAGTCTCTTGTGTGTCTTTTTGAAACAGGGTCTCCCTGTAACCCCAGCTGGCCTGGAACTCACTCTGTAGACCAGGCTGGCCTTGAACTCAGAGATTTCTGGCTCCTGGGCATTAGGATTATACGCATGTGCCACTACGCCTGGCTTAAAGATGGTTCTTAGCCACCATGTGGATGCTGGGAATCGAACCCAGGTCCTCTGCCAGAGCAGTGGGCGCTTTTAACCACTGAGCCATATTTTCAGCCCCATCTCCCCTCCTTTTTGATATAGTGCTTGAAACTCTTGCTAGAGCAATAAAACAAGAGAAGGAGATTAAAGGAATACTAATCAGAAGAGGTCAAAATATCCCTTTTTGCCGATGACATGATATATACCAAAATTATATACAAAAATTCCACTAGAAAACTCCTAGAACTGATTAACAGTTTCAGTAAAGTTGCAGGTTGTTGGGAGCTGCAAAGTGCCGCGCCTCAAAGATGGCATTGGTTTCCGCCTCCCACCCTCACTGGGGTGAGCGCTCCATGCAGTAAACATGTCCTTATTTGGTTTGGCCTTGCTGAAGCCCTCTGTTCTGAGGGCTTCAGCATAGAGATATCCTATCCTTGAGACACACGTGGTGGAAGTTGATTGGTTGTGACATGCCTTATAGGTGGTGAACCGGGAAGGGAAAGGAGGAGAGCGGATGTAAGTGTACCCGAATAAACTGCTTGAGGAAGATCGCTCTCGTGTCATGTCTTCTTTCGCTGGACGAACGGGGACGTGACAAGTGGTGGCCCAGTACGGGGATCCTCACTTCTGATCAGAACCTCGGGCAGTCGGGGCAGCGCCGGTAAGTCCCCGGGTAAGGAGGGACGATAAAGGTCATGGTGAGCGACAAGTCAAAGACCGCGGTAAAATGGCAAGGATAAATTCGCTGTTTGGCAAATCAAAAGTGAAAGCTCGTGGAGTTGTGAGCCAAGATCAGTAGATGGAAGTATATCTACTTTTTGCTGGGGGTCTGTTTGTTAGTTTTCTTTTCTGGGTAATCGTCTTCTCAGTATTCTGCAGGGCGTGTCCCAAAGGAGTTAACATGGGGAACTCACTGACCCACCCAATTTTTTATGCCCTCAAAGACTTGCTTAAGGCAAAGGGGCTAAAACTTAAAAAGAAAACATTGATTAATTTTTTGACAGAATGTGATCTTATTGCCCCCTGGTTCTTAGTGTCAGGGAGTTTGACAGTAACAAGCGGGGATAAATTGGGGAGAGATCTTGATTTTGNACGTGGGAGCAAGGCACGCTTAAGGCTGGTACCCCCGATATGGAGGTTGGTGCGTGCGCTGTTTGGGGGATCAAAAGTGCTGTCCAGCATTGGAAAGAGGGCAGGCAGCCTTGGAACAGTTACAGGAAGAAAGATCAAAAAGGAGATAGTCAAATGGTAGATAGAAGAGGAAGATGACCCATCTTGAAGCTCAGATTCAGATCAGAGCGAACCTGAGATGAAGAGCAGGATATGTCAGCTGATGAGTTGGAGAGTTTGGTAGAAAGCATGGAGCAAGTGAAGTTAGCATACAGCTGGCAGCCCGGGACCTCCGCTACTGCCGACAGCCCCAGGACCCCCTCCACCTTTTGGTACCTGGCACTTCGTTTCATCCAGAGTGCTGGAGGGAGGTAGCCGCTCAAAATCCAGCCCTAGTGTTTTCCAGTCTTCCAAAACCAACAGGACAATAACCGTTATGAGCCACTCGATTTTAAAATCATAAAAAATTTTGTGGCAAGAATGGTGGAGGCAGCAGGAAAAGTATTTGGTGACCCTGACACTGCCAGGCCGCTTGTTAAACAATTGGTATTTGAACAATGTACAAAGGAGTGTAGGCAGGCAATAAACCCTTACAAAAATAAAGGCTTTGAAGTGTGGATGAAGGTCTGTCGTAATTAGGCGGCCCTCTTACCAGTTCTGGCCTAGCGGCTGCAGTCTTACAAATGACAAAAGGGCAGATGGGAACTGGCGGCTGGAGGGTGCTTAAACAAATGGTAATTATGGGGCCCGTGCGGCGGGGCTTCCTTTGCCTCTCAGCAATTCCAAGACACTGCCCATTATAATTATAGACATAAAAATTGCTTCTTTTCCATTCCCCTTCACTCTCAAGACACGTAAGATTGTTGCTTTCTAGCCGGGGCGTGGTGGCGCACGCCTTTATCCTGCACTTGGGAGGGGCGAGGCAGGGCGGATCTTTGTGAGTTCAAGGCCAGCCTGGGTCACAGAGTGAGTTCCAGGACAGCTGGGGCTACAGGGAGACCCCTGTCTCAAAAAGACCAAAAAAAAAAAAAAAAAAAAAAAAAAAAAAAAAGATTTGCTTTCACTGTCCCCTCTATAGTCATAAACAGTGTTTCAGACCTTTAATGCTCCTTTCAACTGATTTCTGACAAGCCAATATATGTTGTTAATATCTAAAAAGGCTCGAGGATAGTAGGGAAAGATCCACATTCAGGTCAGCCATCAGGTCTCTTCTGCGTACTTACACATGCTAATTCTCCAGAGAGAACACCCATTCTTTATTTCCGGCCCACTAGCCGAAGGCCATGATTCAGTTGATAAGGCTCCAGAGCCTGCTGATGTGTTTCTCTCCTCCCCTCAGGAACTGCACAGCACCTTTCATTCCCGCTTTCTGTTAATTCTAAAACGCTTGCCTCCCGATTTCACATCTCTTGAGCACGATGCTTCACGACATTGTAAAAATTGTCATCCATGTGCCCCACTTCTGCCACAACAGTCCCTTGGGATTATATCCAGTGGTCTCCTCCCATTCATGTCTTCTGTTGCATACCGCGCTCAGGAATTACATCTAAAGGAGTGCCTTCAAAAACAAAGGGGGGAATAGCCTCTGGCTCTCCTCAAAAGGAAAGACTTGCGATTGCTCTTTTACTATTAACTTTTTAAATTTCAGATAAGCACGGGAGGTCAGCTGCGGACAGGCACACACAAACATGTCTGTTTCAAAGGGCTTGTAATGTGGAAAGAATCTTACAGGAAAATGGTATGGCCGGACCCGTCCTAACATGGCGAGAGAGCTGTCTGTGTTTTTCCTTAGGATCATCAACAACCTCTTTGGATCCCGGAAAGGCTCACCCGAGTGGTTCAAGATGTGGAGTGTGGGATACTCGTGATGAGGTGCCATGGCCCATGGCGAGACGGAAGAGCTTCGTTGGGGCTGATGACAGTGTTCCCTAAACCTATCCCAGTCACCCATTCAGCGAAGTATTCCCTCCGCCTTTTTGCACCATGATAACATGGAGGTCCCCCTTTTACATTAGATGACAATTAGCAGCAGTACAAGAGACCATACACCTGCCCCTAAACGGATTACTGTACTTCCAACTGTATTACTAACATATCCCAGACAGTTGATTGTGTAAGTATGCATAACCAGACAGGAAGCTGGTTTGATGCACCCCCTCGGGGACCACGCGTCCAATGCCACATGGTTCAGTGGAGCTTGGCACTTTTACAACCCCTGCCCCCCTTTGTGTTCCTGTATATAATGGAAGCTATTAAAGAAATAATGTCACCTGTTGTAACAGGAATTGTTTCTATGCTTCATGCTGGAATGCTACCACCTTCCTCTAGCGTGGATTGGTATTTCATGGATATTTTATCATTTCAAAAACAAGGCATTACGTGCTTATACAGATAGCACAGTGGGGTGTGAATGGGGACATTCTGGGCTCTTATTTCCTCCTGTACCTTTTCAGAATTGAGCCATGCAGTAATCTATCATGCAGTCTCTCACATCATTTAACAGGAAACTGGTCCGGTGAACTCACTCTCTATTGGAAGAACTCCCTCATCCATCGTGCCATCCATCATCTACATGAGTGGACCTGTCCATGTCTGAGGGTTTTATCTCCTGGATGTCGAAGGCGGTGTCTCACCTACAACAGTGGGCTGGAACAGGGGTTTGGTTCAGTATAATCCTGACGGGTCATTGTTTCTGTGGTGTCTGATGCGCATGTCGGAACAATCAGCAAGAGATAAGGTTTATTGTGCAGTCCTTGCCGCTATTGAACTGGGCAGTCACCTCCAGTTTGGCTTGGCATGCGTAATGTTGTTTTATCTTTCCTCTTCCTGTGGTGTCCTTGTAAAATGAGAGTATCTCAACAGCAGAACATGGCTTTACTAGCACAGGCTTTTGCTTCCATTGAAGATGGACATTCCCCACAAGTTGGCTCTCAATTATGCAAAAATCTTAAAGGTTGTGTCGCCCCTGAATGTCTTCCGATCCTACTCAGAGAAAGGGCAACTTTCCTTCTACCTAAAGCATGGAACCCTCAGGGCATGGGGTATCCTATGATGGGTTAATGAAGGAATGATCCTAAGACCGGGGGATTGTTGAATTCACCATCTGCGGCCTCGAGACCATTCTCTATTAAAACAAAAAGGGAGAACTGTTGGGAGCTGCTGAAGTGCCATGCCCTCAAAGATGGCCCGGTTCCAACCTCCCAACCCCACGGGGGGGGAGCACTCCACAGTAGTAAACATGTCCTTTTTGGTTTGGCCTTGCTGAAGCCCTCTGTTCCGCATAGAGATATCCTATCCTTGAGGCCCACGTGGTGGAAATTGATGGTTGTGGACATGCCTTAAGGTGGTGAACCGGGAGGGAAAGGAGAGCGGATGTAAGTATACCCGAATAAACTGCTCGAGGGAGATCACTCTCAAAAAAAAAAAAAAAAAAAAAAAAAAAAAAAACTATAAAATATCCTGGAATAAACTTGACCAAAGATATTCAAGTTCTCTCTTTTTTTTTTTTTTTTGTTTTTGTTTGGGTTTTTTGAGACAGAGTCTCCCTGTAGCCCCGGCTGTTCTGAACTCACTTTGTAGACCAGGCTGGCTTATTATCTCAAAGATCTCCTGCCGCTGCCTCCCAAGGTGCAGGATAAAGGCATCAATTCTTTTCAATGAAAACTTTAAATCTGTACCAGGCGTGGTGGTGCACGCCTTTATATCCTAGCACTTGGGAGGCAGAGTGCAGAGAAGGCGGATCTTTGTGAGTTCAAGGCCCCTGGTCTACACAGTGAGTTCAGCACAGCTGGGGCTACAGGGAGACCCTGTCTGAAAAAGACCCCCCCCAAAAAATGGAACTCTCCATGTTCTTGGATTGGGAAATTAATATAGTAAAAATGACCATCCTTCTCAAATAAAACATATCAATCCAATCCCAATCAAAATCCATGACTTTTTTCACAGAACTAGAAAAAAAGCATTTTAAAATTCATATGGAAAACACAAAGACCTGGATAGCAAAGCAAACTTGAGCAAAAAGAGTAATACAGAGGGGATTATCATACCAATTTCACTTCTACTACAGGCTATAGTTATAAAAAGGCATGGTCCTGCCACAAAAAAAGACCATAGATCATGGATTAAAATCAAAGACTCAAACTTGAAGAAGACCCATATCAATTTCAGCCACCTATATTTGACAAAGGACCACAAAACACTTTAATGGAGGAAGACTAGCATCTTCAACAAGAGGTTGGGCAAAATGGATACAACTTGTAGAAGAATAAAACTAAACACCACCTTATAACCTTGCACAAGAAGTCAACTCAATAGATTGATTAAAGACCTCAATGTGAAAACAATCTCTTTGGACTGGAGATGGCCTAGAGTTAAGATCACCGACTGCTCTTGCAGAGGATCTGGGTCTGATCCCCAGCACCCCCATGGCAGCTGAGAACCATCTTTAACGTCCAGTTCCATGGGAATCCACACCTTCTTCTGACCTCCAAGACATTGCACAACACGGTGCACAGACTTGCATGCAGGCACTACATCATACAATTAAAAAAAATAAAATAAATTAAAAAAAAGAAAACTGAATTCTGAATATGTTAAAAGGTAATATAGGTAGTAATCTACAACTATAGGTAGGAAAAAACTTTCTAAATCAGACAGCAGTTGCGCAGGAACTAAGGTCCACAATCAACAAGTGGGACCTTATTAAACTAAAAAAGGGGGAAATTTAAAAAAAATTAAGAAAAAAAAAAATAGGTTTTATAGAAAAGAAACAAGTAAGAACTGAGGAGAAAAGCCACAGGACTGGGAGGAAATCTTCACTATGATACATCTGACTAAAGTTATAACATATCCAGAAATATTAAACTACTCAAAAAACAAAGGTCCAAGAAAAAAAATGACCAATTAAAAGATAGGTTAAAGATCTGAACAGAGACTTCTCACAAGAAGAACTTAAGATGGCTCAGAAACAACTTTCTGGATGGTGGGGCTGTGGGGGTTTGGGCCACTACAGCCTGCTATCTGCCACTCAACCACACATTTTTCGGGTCCCTTTCTGTCCTTACTATTTGTAACCAGTCGATGCTTCTGCTCCTACTTTCCCCGTGATTTTTTCCTTCTCCCCTCCCCCATTACCCACCTTTATATGTTTCTAAAAAATGAAAGGAAAAGTCTCCCTGTAGCCCCGGCTGTTCTGGAACTCACTTTGTAGACCAGGCTGGCCTTGAACTCACAAAGATCTGCCTGCCTCTGCCTCCCAAGTGCTAGGATTAAAGGCATCAAGTTCTTTTCAATGAAAACTTTAAATCTGTAGCCAGGCGTGGTGGTGCACGCCTTTAATCCTAGCACTTGGGAGGCAGAGACAGGCGGATCTTTGTGAGTTCAAGGCCAGCCTGGTCTACACAGTGAGTTCCAGCACAGCTGGGGCTACAGGGAGACCCTGTCTTGAAAAGACCCCCCCCCAAAAAAATGGATCTCTCCATGTTCGTGGATTGGAAGAATTAATATAGTAAAAATGACCATCCTTCTCAAATTAAAATTCATATTCAATCCAATCCCAATCAAAATCCCCATGACTTTTTTCACAGAACTAGAAAAAAAGCATTTTAAAATTCATATGGAAAAACAAAAGACCTTGGATAGCCAAAGCAACCTTGAGCAAAAAGAGTAATACAGAGGGAATTACTATACCAGATTTTCACTTCTACTACAGAGCTATAGTTATAAAAAGAGCATGGTCCTGCCACAAAAATAGACCCATAGATCAGTGGATTAAAATCAAAGACTCAAACTTGAAGAAGACCCATATAATTTCAGCCACCTATATTTGACAAAGGAACCAAAAACACTTAATGGAGGAAGACTAGCATCTTCAACAAGAGGTGCTGGCAAAATTGGATCACCACTTGTAGAAGAATAAAACTAAACACCATCCTTATACCTTGCACAGAAGTCAAATCTAAATTGATTAAAGACCTCAATGTGAAAACAATCTCTTTGGACTGGAAAGATGGCCTAGCAGTTAAGATCACCGACTGCTCTTGCAGAGGATCTGGGTCTGATCCCCAGCACCCGCATGGCAGCTGAGAACCATCTTTAACTCCAGTTCCATGGGAATCCAACACCTTCTTCTGACCTCCAAGACATTGCACAACACGGGTGCACAGACTTGCATGCAGACAGTACATTCATACACATTAAAAAAAATAAATAAAATTAAAAAAAAGAAAACTGAATCTCTGAATATGTTAAAAGGTAATATAGGTAGTAATCTACAACATATAGGTACAGGAAAAGACTTTCTAAATCAGACAGCAGTTGCGCAGGAACTAAGGTCCACAATCAACAAGTGGGACCTTATTAAACTAAAAAAGGGGGAAATTTTAAAAAAATTAAGAAAAAAACTAAAATGGTTTTATAGCAAAAGAAACAAGTAAAGAACTGAGGAGAAAAGCCACAGACTGGGAGGAAATCTTCACTATGATACATCTGATAAAGTTATAACATCCAGAATATATAAACTACTCAAAAAACAAAGGTCCAAGAAAATAAATGATCCAATTAAAAGATAGGCTAAAGATCTGAACAGAGACTTCTCAACAGAAGAACTTAAGATGGCTCAGAAACACTTTCGCTGGATGGTGGGGCTGTGGGGGTTTGGGCACTACAGCCTGCAAATTGGTTTCATATGAAGGCTGCTTGTACTCATGGATCATCACTTATAGCTAAAAAATGAAAAGGAAAAGAAAACTGAGAAAAAGATGCAGGACAGTTGTGGCAGAATGCATGATCTAGGATGGGGTGGGGGTAGGGGGGAAGGGAAAGGGAAATATGCCTGAACTGAATTGGAAAATGATGTATGAAATGCACAAAGCATCAATAAAAAAATTGTTCAACTTCCTTAGTAATTAAGGAAATGCAAATCAAAACCACATTAAGATTTCATCTTACACCAGTAAGATTAGCTATCATCAAGAAACAATTGACAGCAATTGTTGGAGAGGGTGTGGAGAAAGGGGAACACTTATTCATTGTTGGTGGGATTGCAAACTTGTGGAGACCATATTGAAAGCAGTGTGGAGAACTCTTAAAAAACTAAAAATTACCCAGGTGTAGTGATGCATGCCTTTAATCCTAGCACTTGGGAGGCAGAGGCAGGCGGATCTCTGTGAGTTCAAGGCCAGCCTGGTCTACAGAGTGAGTTCCAGGAGAGCCAGAGCTACTGGGAGACCCTGTCTCAAAAACACACACAAAAAATAATAAACTACCATTTGACCCAATTATACTACTCCTAGGCATATACCCCACAAAATACGTCCTCTAGCAGAGTCAACATGTACAGCTATTTTCACAATAACAAAGAGATGGAAGCAACTCATGTGTCCCTCAACAGCTGAGTGGATAATGAAGAGTTCTATTCAGTAGTGAAAAAGCATGACTTCATGAACGTTGTAGGCAAATGGATGGAAGTAAGGCTGTTATGCTGAGCGAGGTGACACAGTCTCATAAAAACAAACAACATATGTTATCCCCTAATTTGTAGTTTCTAAGACCAACTCTCTATATTAAATTGACTAACCAGTCAATAAAGATAACAGCAAAGTAATTGTTACTGCAAAGGATATGCCTTCAAATATATATCTCTATTTTTTTTTCATATCTAAGGTTTAAGACATGTATGCCATGACCCTTAAATCACAATAGGGTTCTTGGTCCTCAAAGATAGTAGTTATTTCAAAGGAATGATTATTTGTGCTCCAGGGAGCTATTCTTTTTAGCATTTAGTTATGTTTTATACGTAAGACATTTGGCCACTAAGGAAAACATCGTTGGAGAGGACCGACAGGCTTTTTACTAAACCCATGTAAAACATCTCTGAACATCTGGAAAGATGGAAAGATTTGGTCATCTAGAAACTAACCCAAGACTTGCAAGGACATTTCAAAGTTTATACTTCGTAATGGTATGTTCAAATTAACTGTTCCATGTATAATATATGAGTGTAAATATTGAATATTTCATAAATTATAATAACTAGGGGCAAATCTCTCAGTACATGTTATTAAGTCTCATGGCATTAACTAAAAGCCTCCTGTATAAGATTTAAATGGATGGCTATCTCCAGAATAGAAAATAGTAACATGCTTAAGCTAATTAGGGATACAGAATTGTTAATTTTCAATGAACTGCTGACTTGTACCATTACAGCTCTTAGATTTAATGGATATAAATGTCCTCCATGTTTCCCTGTATTATGCAAGTGATAATTCTGTCATTTTTTCCCACATAACAAGATAATTTGGCTCAAAAAAGGCTGGGTTTGCCGGGCGTGGTGGCACACACCTTTAATCCTAGCACTTGGGAGGCAGAAGCAGGCGGATCTTTGTGAGTTCAAGGCCAGCCTGGTCTACAGAGTAAGTTCCAGGTCAGCTGGGGCTACGGGGAGACCCTGTCTCAAAAAGACAAAAAAACAAAACAAACAAACAAAAAAGCCAGGTTCTACCCTCTTGAACCAGTGGTATGCACTCCAGAAGGAGACAGTCTGAAAGGGGGATGGTAAACTCCTTCAAGTGGGTTCCTGTTTATAGGTATGTGATACAAATCCTGCTTTCTGGAAAATTATAAATCAGGATTTAGGCATCTGGGAAACAAGAGAGGCTGCTCAGATTGTAGTCACAACTACTAAACTGAGCATGGAAGGAATACACCTCCTCCCTCTAGGATGCAATTTTGCACTACCGTTAAATAAAAACCATTGGTAGATAAAGGTTTCAGTGCCAGCTCTGGGCTGTCCTACCAGGAGTTGTTGGCCAGGGAGGCTTGAAAAGCCCCCAAAACAAAGGCCATTTGCCTATAACTTTGGGAGCACACAAGAAATGGACAAACACTATTGTTGAGGATACGATGTGATAAGAACATGAAAAAATATATATATGCTGAGACCCTGCACTGCAAATTAACAGCTGAACTTCATGGCATCATAGAGCACTATAAAAACTGCTGGAAAGAAATGGTCTCTGAAGCTTTACTACACACTTATTGAGCTACACTTTTTATTTTATTTTATTTTATTTTTGTATGTGTATGAATGTACTGTCTGCATGTAGGTCTGTGCACCCGTGTCGTGCAATGCCTCGGAGGTCAGAAGAGGGTATCAGATTCCCCTGGAACTGGAGTTCTCTTGGAACTGGAGTTACAGACAGTTCTCAGCTGCCATGTGGGTGCTGGGGATTGAACCCGGGTCCTCTGCAAGAGCAGTCGGTACTCTTAACCGCTAGGCTATCTCTCCAGCCCCTGAGCTACACTTTTACATGCCAAAGAAGATATAGTGTAATAGTGGCAGCCTGATAAATGTACACCCGGAAAGAAAAAATTTCCAATTCAATTTATGGACCACTCCCTGGCAGAGTACAAAACACGACTGACACTGTAGCCTTGGTGCCTCCTAATGTCAGGAGGCTCTATTGACCACATTAAAAAGGTACTCGCACCCCTTTGACAAAGAGTTATAATGTCCCAACCAAAATAATATCCAAGCATATGTGTCTGTGCCGATAGAATTACTTGTTATAATCTTTAATATTTGTTACTATTTGTGTTTTATTACTAGAATCAAAAGGAGACTGCTAAATGATCCAACAGTCCATAGCAAACCAGAACTTGGACAGCCCCAAGAGTTTGATGTGTCACCTCAGAAAAACAAAACAAAACAAAACCCCCAAAACTGAATCTATCTCTCCCTTTCTTTCATCCTCCTCTCCAAAGCTCACAGACTCTTGAGGAAGAGGTTGGCATGTAAGATTGTAAGGGCCAAGGAGGGGGAAGAGGTGTGAGATTACAGCCAAAACGGACTTATTTTTTTTTCTCTTCTACTTTTATTTAATCATCACGTTTGTGTAAGCAAACCTCTTCAACTGGACTAGGAACCCTGGGTTGTACAAAAACTGGACTTAAATGTTAACTAGTTGTGTTTATATGGACACTCCTTGTGTTTATTGCCTATGTGTACTTCCTGGTCTGATAAAAACTTTAGGAGAAGCCGGGTATGGTGGCGCATGCCTTTAATCCTAGCACTCGGGAGGCAGAGGCAGGCGGATCTTTGTGAGTTCAAGGCCAGCCTGCTCTACAGAGTGAGTTCCAGGACAGCTGGGGCTACAGGGAGACCCTGTCTCAAAAAGACAAAAAAAAAAATAAATAAATAAATAAATAAATAAATAAATAAATAAATAAATAATAAAAACTTTTGGAGAATCACCAAATAGAGCCGCCTCATCTCTCTGACACTCTTCCTCACTTTGGCCTCCCTTTGACCATCCAGTCGGACAATGGTCCAGCATTCATTTCTGAGACTGCCCAGACTGTCTCCCAGTCCCTGGGAATAGTCTGGCAGTTTCATATACTATACCAAGCTCAGTTCTCAGGAAAAGAAGAATGGGCAAACTCCCTCCTTAAAGACCATCCCACCAAGCTTTCCCTAGAACTGCACTCTTCCTGGGTCCAACTTCTTCCCCTAGCCCTAACAAAAATTAGAGCTAGACCCTGTGCCCCTTCATTTCCAAGTCCTTTTGATCTCATGTATGGACAACCTTTCCTCTGGGTAATATTCCTCCTCACTCTGCCACCCCACTACAGGAATATTTTCCCGCCTTTTCCCTCCTTGTCAGAGACTTACTTTGAAAGCATGCTGATCAGTTGACTCCCCAACCATCTAAGGATCCCATTGTTAATACTCTCCAGCCTGGTAATTATGCTTTTCTCTGAATCCCACCCCAACAGAGGGACCCTTGAAGCCCTGTTGGACTTGACCTCACCTTGTGGTACTGTCAACTCCCACTGCAACCTGGCTGGATCCACCTTTCCAGGCTTAAACCAGCAAGGGCTCACAGCAAGTGTTCTGTCTCACCGACCAGCCCCCTAAAACTTAGAATGCAAAAAACTCCATCCTTGTCTTCTATACCAGAGTAACTGCCTCAGCTCTCATCACAATCAGTGCTTAATCTCCTTCATCTCTCTCTCACTCATAACTCTATCTCCAGCCCTGACTGCTACCACTCCAGAATCCTGAATGACACCTCCCTGTGTTTACAGGTTTGTGGTCTGGACACTAAATGACAAAAACCAAGAAACCAGCCTTCTCAACTATTCAGAGTGCCCACTTTCCTCTTGCCCATTCATTTCACTTTCCTTTGATACTGTTGACCCATGAACCCACTGATGTCCAGGGGCTAGCTCAGGATATGAAACTATACAAAGGACCTTTGTTTTATTGGGGAACAATAAGTCCTATGTGTGTCTAGGCAACTGTCCTATTTTCTTTCTTTCTTTCTTTCTTTCTTTCTTTCTCTTTCTTTCTTTCTTTTTCTTTCTTTCTTCCTTCCTTCCTTCCTTCCTTCCTTCCTTCCTTCCTTCCTTCCTTCCTTTCTTTCTTTCTTTTTTGAGAGAGGGTCTCCCTTTAGTCCCAGCTGTCCTGGAACTCGCTATGTAGACCAGGCTGGCCTTGAACTCAGAGATCCACCTGCCTCTGCCTCCTAAGTGTGGGGATTAAAGGCATGCACCACCACGCCCAGCTTAAAGACTGTTCTTAGCCACCATGTAGGTGTTGGGAATTGAAACTGGGACTTCTGCAAGAGCAGTCAGTGCTCTTAACCCCTGAGCCATATCTCTAGCCGAAGGACCTACTTCTATACTGAAGCACATTTTACTTCATGCAACTCTTTGAAGAGTCGTATGCTCTGGGGTATGTCTGACTCTCTTCTGAATGCCTCCCTTTTAACCTTTCTGCTTAATCATATATTATATGACTTTATTAAATGCAAACACATCCACACTTCAGAGGATTCTTGCTCTTCCAGAGGATTTGAGTTCTGTTTCCAAGCACCCACATCTGGCAGCTCAAAGCCGCCTGGAACTCCAGCTCCAAGAACCTGACAGTTCTGTCTTCTGTGGGCACAGCACACACACGTGCACACATGCACAGAGGCACAGAGATACGAAAGCAATAAAATCTAATCTCAACAAGTTAAACTAGCCAGACGTGGTGGTGCCAGGGTTGACTGACAAAAATAGTCCTAAGCCTCCGGCCTAGTGCATATCTGAGTGTGTTAGCCAGGCCGTTGCACTTCGTACTCAATAATCTGAAGTCATGTACACACACAAGAAAAGAAAATATTTTCCAGCTGGATGTGATCTCACAAACCTTTATTCCAGCACAACACATGGCAGCAAATTGTCTCTGTTAACTCCACCTCCATGGGAACCTGAGGCTCTCGTCTGATCTCTGCTGACATCGCATGACACAGGTGCACTTACACACATGGAGGCCATTCACTCATACACATAAAATAAAAATAGTGGTGCAAGGGGTGGTGGCCCAAGCATTCAATCCTTGTATTCAAGAGGCAAAGGCAGGAGGATCTCTGTGAGTTTGAGGCCAGCCTGGTCTACATAGTGAGTTCCAGGTCAGCTGGGGCTACAGGGAAACCATGCCTCAAGAAGACCAAAAATAATAATAGTAATAAATAATGAATAAAATATCTTTAAAGATCAGTGGTAGTCCACGCCTTTAATCCCAGCACTCAGAAGGCAGAAGCAGGCAGATCTTTGTGAGTTCAAGGCCAGCCCAGTCAACAAAGCAAGTTCCAGTCCAGATGGGGCTACAGGGAGACCCTGTCTCAAAAATACCAAAAAAAAAAAAAAAATTCTTTTTAAAAAAGAGTCAGAATTCATTTTGTTTAGGGTAGTTGTAATGTTGGCATAATAACAATTCCCCAAATCCTCCATAAAGGTATCTGCCACCCAGAGCAAGGACACCCTGAGTCTTGCTATTATTTTTGTTTATCTGAAAGCAACTATGTTGTTATAATGTGAATCTTTCAATGGGCTCTAGAATCCACCCACCAATTATTTTCAGACTCTGTAATTACTGTATATGGGTGGAGAGTATGTATCCATATTTCAGGATAATATGAAATTAACAGAGGAAAATGTGAATTCCTAAGCATAAAAAAAGACTGAGAGAAAGATGCAGGACAGTTATGGCAGAATGCATGGTCTGGGATGGGATGGGGTGGGGTAGCGGGGAGGAATAGGGGAATATGCCTGAACAGAAATGAAAAATGATGTATGAAATACATAAAACATCAATAAAAATGTAAAAAAATAATAAATGCAACTAAGAAAGCAAAAAAAAAAAAAAAGAATTAAAGTGTGGTGGTACACGCCTTTAATCCTAGCACTTGACAGAGGCAGGCAGATCTCTGTGAGTTCTAGGCAAGCCTGGTCTACAGAGCAAGCTCCAGGCCAGCTGGGACTAAATGGACACCCTGTCTCAGAAATACCAATTAATTAATTAATTAATTAATTAAATGAAATAAAATAAAATAAATGCGCACCTCATTGCAGAGGACCTGGGTTCAGTTCCTTGCACCCACTTGTCAGCTAATAACCTCTGTAACTCCAGTTCCAGGAAACATGACACCCTCTTCTGGCCTCTGTGGGTCTTGTAGGACATGGATATAAATTTTTTTTTTTTTTTTTGAGACAGGGTCTCCCTTTAGTACCAGTTGGCCTGGAACTCCGTGTAGACCAGGCTGGCCTTGAACTCACAGAAATTTGCCTGCCTCTGCCTCTTGAGTGCTAGGATTAAAGGTTTTCACCTTTAATCAGCAATTTACTTTTAGTTTTAATTAGGTATGTGTGTGTCTGTGTGATGTGAGAACAAGTGCCTGAGGAAGTCAAGGGCATTGTTCTGGAAGACCTGGCATTACAGGCAGTTGTGAGCAGCCCAAGATGGTTGGTGGGAATTGAACTTGGGTCTCTGGAATCACAGTATGTGCTCCTAACCACTGGGCTATCCTTCCAGTCCAACCTTATTTTTTTAATTTCTTTAAATTTTTTCATTTTTTTAGTCTTTTCGAGACAGTGTCTCTATGTAGCCCCACCTGTCCTGGAACTCACTCTGTAGACCAGCCTGGCCTTGAAATCACAAAGATCCATATGCCTCTGCCTCCCAAGTGCTAGGATTAAAGGCGTGTGCCACCACACCCAGCCAGTCCCACCTTATTTTGAGAGGGCTCCTTGTGTAGCCCAGGCTGACTTTGAACTTGTGGTCTTCCTATCTCAGTTCCTGAGCTGGTGTGACAGGTGTGCACATTCGTAATCTGAATCTGAGTCTTTATTTGCTTCCTTGGTTTTTGAGCCTTGGTTTTGCTGTGTTTTATTTTGCCCTAGACTCTCTCTATGTAGCCATGGATGGCCCAGAACTTGCTATGTAGACCAGGCTGGCTTTGTGCTCATAAAGTTTGACCTGCCTCTGCCTCCCAAATACAGTATGTGCAATGAAACCCTGGGAAATACAGTACGTGCAATGAAACCCATCCCTTCCCCCCCCCTTTAGTCTTTTTGAGACTCCCTGTGGTTTTCCTAGCTGGCCTGGAACTCACTATGTAGACGAGGATGGCTTGAACTCATGGAGATCCACCTGCCTCTGCCTTGTAAGTGCTGGAATTAACAGTGCATGGAAGCACTTAAATTGCAGGCCAGCTGAAGCTACAGGGAGACCCTGTCTCAAAGAGACCAAAAACTAACACAAAACAAAAAAACATAAAAATTTTAAAATGGGCCAGGAGAGATGGCTCAGTGGTTAGGACATTAAACTCCAAGAAGTAGAAGAAAAATGTATATAACACACATATTCACAGTAGAAATGAGCAAGTTAAGAATTAGTGACTCACTTGGGGCTGGAGAGAATCCAGCAGTTAGGAGGCAGAAGCAGGTGCATATCTGTGAGTCAGCTGCCCACTGCAGGGTTCACTTAGTGAGCTCCAAGCCAGCCAGAGCCACAAAACGAGATCCTGTCTTAAAACAAAGCAAGGCCTGAGGAGATAGGTCAGTTGGTGGATTGCTTGCTCAGCGTGCACCAATGCTGTGTTTGGCAGCCAGCACGGAATGCCCAGGGCATAGTGGTGCAGGCCAGAGTTTGAGACTGAGGCATAAGGAGGGCAAGTTCAAGGCCAGTCTAGGAAACACTGAATGAGCACGTCTCCAAATAAAACAAAGTACAAACCAACAATAAAAACAAAATTCAGGCCAGGCTGGGGTGGGGGGGATGTCTTTAATCCCAGCACTCGGGAGGCAGAGGCAGGCAGATTTCTCTGAGTTCCAACCCACCCTTTTCTAAATAGATAGGTCCAGGACAGCTGGGGCTACAGGGAGACCCTGTCTAAGAATGACGACAAACAAACAAACAACAAAATTCAAAGTCTGGTGTAGTGGGTGTTCCTTACCCAGAACTGGGAAACTGAGGTAGGTTTGGTCAATCTGACTTTGAAACCTGCCTGGTCTACATACGGATTCTAGGTCAGCCACAGCTACATAGTCTCACGAACATAAAATTTCATGGTCATAACTCAAAATTCCAGGGCAATCTGAATCCTTCTGACTCCATGGGCATTGCACAACATAAGTGCACTTAACACACATGTAGGCCCTACACTTACACATTTAAGTAAAAATTTAAAAATATTTAAAACAACAAAAAAAAGCAAAGTAAACTGAAAGACTGTAGAGAATGGGAATGAGGGATCCAAGCTGAGGGGAGAAAACCACTCAGAGGCCATGAATGTCATGGTAATGATCTGCACTGAGGACCTGCTCAGTCAGGTGAGGGTAGGCTGCAGGACTGGAAAGAAAGTAGTCATCTGTAAGAGCTGCAGTACCAATTGCAGGGAAAGTCTGCCTGGGACAGAGACCCAAAGAAAGAGCAGGTGCCATGGCTCTTGCTGCCTCCTCCATGCCCTGTGCCTTCCCCTTCATGGCCAGTGTTCTGGGTGTCCTTCTCCTCCCAAGGGTGCTTTAACCCCTTGCACTGCTCAGAGACAGTGTGTCCCTGTGCCTGAGCCATCACAGCTGCGCACTGTCTCCTTGCCTGGGAACTTCTTTTTTTTGAGACAGGGTCTTGTGTAGCCTAAGCTGCCCTGGAACTCTATATGTAACCAACCAAAGATGATCTTGAACTTCTGCTCCTCCTGCTTCTAACTGCAGAGTGCTAGGATTACAGATAAATACCAGCAAGGCCAGTTTACCAGGGACTGGGGATCTCCCCAGGGTTCTGTGTGTGCTAGGCAAGCACTGGATCAACTGAGCTAGCCTCCAGCAGAACACCTCCTTTTTTCTCAGTTCCTTTCTATGCCAGCCAGGTCAGGCCTCCTCTTACACAGTAGCCCCTGTCTGTGCCAGGGATGCATTCAGGCCTCTGCAGTCCTAGGAGAAAGGTCCATTTTCTGACTGGAAATAGAGGTAGAGGGGAATCTTTGTTTCCTTACCAGGCATGAAGGATCAGGTAAGTCAGGAAGGTTCACAAAGGTGCCAGTGAGATTCTGTTTCTCAGCTGGGGCCTGGCACACCTGTCCTGAAAGAACAATAGGAAACTCCCTTGCTTGGAGCCCACAGAGTTCTGAAATACTTGCTCATTGGCTGCCTGGCTCTGCCCTCCCTCCTGAAGGGAGGGGATTCAAGGCTTTTGGAGGTGGATTAATGCCCCATCATTCCTAGAGCTATATAAAGGCCTTAGCAGTATCCCCAGTGTGCTGCTAGAACCTGCTTTGTGGTTCTGACTGGGAGACTCTTGAATAGGAGTCTTCATGTCTACCCATTCCAGGTGAGAGAAATACCTGGCCCTATGGGGGTGGGAGGCAGGAGGCAGGAAGGCCCACTTACTGCTCATTGTGCAAGGCACAGTATAGAATCAGAGCTCCCAAAGGGAATGCAATTCCAAAATCCGGATCAGGTCTTTGTTTGTTTGTTTGTTTTGTTCTTGCACTCTCTCTGCTCCTCAGCTTCACGTGTTAACCTTGACATACCTGGGAAGAAATAACCTCAGGTGCAGACTTTCCTCTATCAGACTGACCTGTGAGCCTGTCTGTGAGGCATTCTCTTTTTGAATTTTTTATTTCTTTTTTTTTTTTTTTTTTGGTCTTTTTGAGACAGGGTCTCCCTGTAGCCCCAGCTGTCCTGGAACTCACATTGTAGACCAGGCTGGCCTTGAACTCACAAAGATCCGCCTGCCTCTGCCTCCCAAGTGCTAGGATTAAAGGCGTGCGCCACCACGCCCGGCGAGGCATTCTCTTTATTGTTGACTGATGTGAGGGAACCCAGCTCCCTGTGGTCCTGGATGGTGCCTCCCCTGGGCAGGGGGTCTGAGGTAGATAAGGAAACATGCTGAACCCAGGCCAGAGGAGCCAGCCAGTAAGCTGCATTCCTCCAGGTGATGCCTCCAGTTTCCTGACTTGAGTTACTGCCCTGAGTGAGCTGAAAGATGGACCTTACCTTGGAGCTGTAAGGTGGAATAAACCCTTCCCACCTCTAGTTGCTATGGTGTTTGTCACAGAATTAAGAGAAATAACACATGGTCTCTCTTTGTTGCTGCTGCTGCTGTGTTTAAGCAGGTGTGCCTGCCCCAGCCTGATCCTCCTGCCTCTGGCTCCTTAGTGTTGGAACTGCAGGCAAGGACCCCAGTGTCTAGATTTGGTTTTCTACACAGCATCTCGCTATGTAGCCTTGGCTAGCTTGGGACTCACTATGTAGAACAGGCTAGCCTCAAACTAACAGAGAAAAGTGTGTCTCTGTCTCTAGCATTATAAAATAAGAGGCATGCACCACTCCACCTGGTCTTGACTTTCATTAAAATAATAAAAAAAGCTTAAGCCAGGCATGGTAGTGCACGCCTTTAATCAGAGGCAGGAGCAGGTAGATCTCTGGGTTTAAGGCTAGCCTTGTCTACATAGCCAGTTCTAGGCCTACTGGGACCACAAGGAGAATGTCTCAAAACACACACACAAAAAAATCCAAAAACTACACTGAGTGTATTGTTTGTTCATAAGGAAGTACATCCATGTCATGAAGTGTTGTCAGAGGTCAGAACAGGGTGTTGGATCCCCTCAAAGTGGAGTTACAGATAGTTCTTAGCTGCCTTTTGAACCCGTGTCTAATTCAACAGCCCATGCTCTTAATTGCTGAGCCAACTTGTATTTCTTTTGCTTTCATTTCTGACAGCCTCCTGAGTCCCAGCCTGCCTGGAACTCAGCATGCAGACCTGACTGGCCTTGATCTCACAGAGATCTGCCTGCCCCAGCCTCCCAAGGCCTGGGATTAAAGCTGAGAGCCTCCAAGCCTGGACATTTACACTTCTTTTTTTTTTTAATTCATTTATTTTTGTTTTTCTTTTTTTTTTATTAAGGGGTTCTACAATATTATAGCACAGTTGTTTTCAGATAACATTGACATTACTCAGTTTGCCATACAACTAGGTAATTGGTGCATATTTTTTTGAAGTGAGCCAAGCTATTAAGCATAAGCAATGAGTGTAACATTCATGTAAAACCAATTTGCAAGTATCTATGTCCAAATTTTGAACAATCCAAGGTTCCCATAGTCCAGTTGGAGAAGCTTGTATGCACAAGCATGTTGATCAAATAGGAGTCCAGTCTATATTGCTGTAGTCTCACGATTCACCCCAATCTCTCCGTAGCCCTTACATTCTACCACGCCTCCTCTTCTGCAAGTCGTTCCCTAGGCTTTGGGAAAGGGGCACAAGTGGGTGAGAAGCAAAACAGTCTATTTTCTCTGGAGATGTCATTTTGGACTCCAGTCTGTTCAGGTTGTTTCCCTTCATGGGTTGACAGCTTATCCAGGGATACCTTTTTAATCCTACTAGCAAAGCACAAGCAATTGGATGTACAGGCATTTAAGCAGAACTAATTATTATGGCAAGCTAAGCTGTGAGCATAGACACAGATGCTTGGATGGTATGCTAACCACAAACTGTGTTTTCTCTATAAAGGGTGACAAGTTCTTATTGTGGCTTATAACATCTCCTAACCACTAGAGGACATAAGCTTGTGGCATCCACTGTGAATTATTCCTCCAAGGAGAGAGCTAATAGCCAATTAGATTTGGGATATATATATAGACACATGGCTGCCACTGTTGCACAGTATCTCCAGGCAGTTGAGGTGTAGCTGATACTGATGGAGGAGTCTTGCTTGTCTCAAGGAGACCAATATTTTGCTGTGTTGATTTACTGGCCTTTGGTAATACCCTCTGGCATTTCAGAGGCCAGTTGTACATTAGCAAGTGACATCTCAAAACATTTTTCATGCTCACACCAGATCTTCGACAATAGGGACTTACTTCCTTTCTCCTTCCATATATACCACTTATGGGCAAAAGGACTTTATAATTTTTGGGGGGGGGGGCTTGAATCCCCTAGTCAACATCTCCTAGGCATTGCTGATATCAGAGCTTTCCTGTACTAATATATTTTGCTTAATTACAAAGCTTATAAAGACTTTACTATTGAATTTGGCTCTAAATAGAGAATTATCCTTTCACAGTTCCTATGTCTATCAGTCAATTAAAAAAGGGTAGTTATACCTGTTTTATAAAAAATGACCACTATAACAGTTGGCTCTAATTTACAGTTGGGGAATGACTTCAGTACCATCATGTTTTTCTTTTTCCTGTAAAGGGGAGAGGTGGGAAGGTTTCTCAGCATCTGGAAGGTAAGCTTCGTTAGGGCCCATTATAAACAGTTAACCCCAATAGAATTCAGAGAGATGCTCAGTGTCTGTGACTCAGGCAGTCTGAGGTTCCTCTTTAATGTTCAGATGGGTCAGCTTCTCTGTTGGCATTTCCCAGTCCATCCTGCACAGCCAAAAGTTGTATGTTTTCAGGCATTTAGATTGGTGTTTTTACCTGTGGGAACATACAAATCTCCTCCCATTGTTAGTTTCAAGATCTCAAAATTGAAAATTTATCAAAAGGTTTGGAACAGAGTTTTCCATTTGTATTTCGGAAGGGATACTACCCCACCTCCCACCTCCCTCTCTTCGTTTTTTAAATTTTTACGTTTTGACCTATAGATGCCTAAGTTGTATTACACATACACATAAACAGGAGCCAAGGCATAAGTTTTCATTAAATTTGCCCAAACTGTTTCTCATTGACTGTATGTTACATTTGGGAAGTAAATTTAAACTTAATTCCTTTAAATTGTCCTACAAGTAAAAGAAAGTCTTACAATGTGATATTGTATAACTCAGAAAAATATAGAGACCATTTGTGTACCTTAACCCCAAAGTTATTGTTGGAAGTTCAATACAAATTATAAATAAAACAATTAACATTTTATATTCCCAATTATTTCAAATGTACTACCATTTTCACCAAAACCTACAACCAAATTTAACTAATCTAAACATTTAGCTAATCCTTAAAATATCCTATAATATGTGGACAACTATAGCAATATAGTCTGGACACTTATTTGATCAACTTGATTGTACATACAAGCCCCTCCAGCTGGATGGTGGGAGACTTGGGCTGTGTGGATTTGGGCATAGATGCTTGCAAATTGGTTTTACATGAAGGATGCTTGTACTCATAAAAAAAAAAAAGGAGCTTGATACCGTAAAGTCTTTAAAGCAGGTTTTCATGCCAGGCCTAAAGTAGGACAAAAGCTTGGAAGAAGATAGTCATTAAAATCCACTCTGTAAGATTTGCAGTTTAAAAGGGTAAAATTAAAAATAACATATATTTATATATAGAGGTATTTCAGTAGAGATTTACACAGAAATACAAAATAAACCATATAAGTTAATGGACTTTTTCTCTGAAGTCATAGTCTAGTCATATAGCTTTAAAAAAGTGTATATTGGGTAAAATTTATTTGGCAGGTACTCAACTCTGCCCAAGCTTCGTACACTTCTTAATGAGTAATGATGTTTCCCATACATCCTCTTGAGAAATCTACAGTTATTTTTCTATTTTGGATTTACTTCTTTGTTTTACGGTGCTGGGGATCTGAAGCAGGATGTATTTGGATCATAGTAGGTCTTCAGTTTCTGAAATTGAAAGATCTTACTGCCTCAGCCTTGAGAGTAGCTGGGATAACAGTTGTGCCAACTGTGCCCAGCTCTGCCTAATTTTTGTTTAGAGTAGCCTCCTGCCACAGTTTCTCACATCCTGGGATTATAGGCCTGAGACAGCTGTTATGATGGGGGGGTGTGCACATTTTTAAGATTTATTAATTGGGCACAGAAGCATGCCAGGAAGAGCTTGTGGTGTCAGAAGAAATTTTGTGAGAGTCCATTCTCTCCCTTGATGTGGGTCCAGGAGATCAAACCCTGGTCATCAGGCTTGGGTGCTAGTACCCTTGCCAGGTGAGCCTTCTCAGCTGCTCTGTCTGTGATTTTGTTTGTCTGTTGTTGTTGATGTTTTATTTTTCATTTTTTTGAGACCAGGTCTCAGTTTGTAACCCTTGCTGGCTTGGAAATCCCTATGGAGACCAGGGTAGTCTCCAACTCAGATTCACCTGCCTCTGCTTCCCAAGGGCTGTGATTACACCATGCCTGGCACATTAGTGTTAAAAATAATGAAGATCCTTTTCAGGTTCAATAGAGAAATGGATTTCACGTGATCAGCTCCTCTAATAAAGCCAGACAATTGCTGAGGGGAAAGCTAGGATAGGATACAATGGCGACCCCCACAGGAATGGAAATTCCTGTTTATAGACATTAGAGGGCTGGGGTCTCTTTGGTGAGCAGATTAGTGAAGGCACTAGATAGGATAAGACAGTAATTTAAGAAACGCATCCTATTGTCCCATCCTACTTGAGTCGGTTGTGGGCCAGGAGCCTAGCAGCTGAGGTAGGAACTAGACAGCATGGGGTGGAGGTGAATCCGTGGTTCAGGTACAGCCTCTGCTAGCTAACTTTCCAGCCTTTTTGCTAACATTCAAAAATAGAAAAAGTCTTAGAAGAGTGTGATCACAAAGTGGTCTATGGATATCAAGTTCAGTTCTGGCTATTTCTACCTGAAATTTGGGGTCTCACTGGGGTTAAGGTCAAATACCCCTCTTCATTCTGTGTCACTTGGTCATTCATTTATTTTTCTCCTATGTTATTTTCTAAATTATTTTATGTGTATGTATGTATTGCCTGCATATTTGTAAGTGAACCCATGTCCTTCAGTACCCAGGGAGGTCAGAAGAGGGCATCAGATACTCGAGAGATGGAATTACAGCCACTTGTTAGCCATCATGTGGGTGCTAGGATCCTAACTTGGGTCTTCTGCAAGACCAGTCAATGCTCTTAACCATTGAACCATCTCTACAATCCCTTTTCTCCTTGTTGATTGATTAATTGATAGATCCACTCTCCCTGTATAGTCTTGGCTGGTCTGATTGCTTTATAGAGAAGGCTACCCTCCCAAGTGCTGGGATTAAAGGGGTGTGCCACCACACCGGATAAAGTATTTTTTTTAAAAACTTTATTTTTTTCGTATGTGCATTACTGTTATATCCACATGTATCCAAGTGCACCCCTGTCATGCAGTGCCTGCTGAGAGAAGAGGACATCAGATCCCATAGACCTGTGTTACAGTTGGTAGCCATCCTGTGGGTGGGGGGAATAGAACCAGGGTCCTCTCTAAGAGTGGTCAGTGCTCTTAACTGAGCCATCTCTCCAGCCCCAGCCTAGGTTCAAGTCTTGATCAATTCCTCAATAGTTTCTTCTCAGACAATAAAAGTTTCAGGAGCCAGGTATGATGGTGGTGTCACCCTCCTGGAATTCCAGCACTTGGGAAACTGAGGCAGGAAGACAGCCAAGAATCGGAGGCTAGCCTGGGCTATATCGCTAAAACCAGGCAAGCAAGACACACATAGCTAAGTCCTGGTGGTGTTTTGTTCATTTCCTTTGACCCAGGATCTCCCTGTAGCTCTGGATGGCCTGGAGCTCCCTAGGTAGTCCAGCTGGCCTCCTCCTCACAGAGATGCACCTCGCTTTGGCTCCTGAGTGCTGGGATTGAAGGTGTGCTCCACCATGTCCTGCCCCAAATTGTTTTGTAAGTAAAGGCAAGGGCCTTGCTGGGATGTGACTCTCTTGACTGAGGGCTAGTCTAGCAGGCAGAAAGCCTAGGTTTGATTCTCTGTACCACATAAGGCTAGGCACGGTGGCACAGGGAAGGTTATGGGTTTGGTGTTAAATAAGATAGTGAGGCAGAGTAATCAAATGAAATACGACATTTCTTAGAAGAGATAGATTTTTTTAAGATTATTTTTATATGTATGGATATATTTACCTGCATGTGATCATGCACCCATGTTGTGCAATGTCCAGCAGGTCAGAAGAGTGCATCAGTTCTCTAGAATTAGAGTTACAGATGGTTGTCTGTCACATGTGTTTGCTGGGATTCTAGCTTGGGAACTCTGCAAAGCAGTCAGTGCTCTGCATCAGAAAACCGTGTCTACAGCCCTAGATACTTATAAAAAATATTTAATTATTTAAAACATGTGCATGTGTGTGTCTGCATAGGCCGGAGGAGTGCATCTGATTGCCCACAGCTGGAGTTACAAGTGACTGTGCACCACCTGACCTGGGTGTTAGCAGCCCACCTTAGTACTGGAAAAGCAGCAAGCCCTCTTAACCACCTAGCATTTCCTGGCCCCTCCAGAGGGATTATTGTCATAGAGTATGCAACCAGTGTGGAGGGGCCTCTGAGAAGAGTTCCGGCCCAGGGGAGGAGAGGGAATCCTTTCATAGAGGATTCAGAGGAAGGGGACGGTCTGTGTTACATGATTGGTAAGTGCATAGTAAATGCCCTGGTCAGGCCAGTGGTGGAAGATGAACATGATGTGTGTGTATGGGGTCGGGAGGAAGAGGCAGGGGTCGGGGAAGACACAGGAATCTGGGGAAAAAACAAATGACCTTTGTTCTGGAAGCCAAATTACTGGACTTTTAGAAATGATCACATTTTAACCAAAATGAAGGAAATTTACAAACTGCTGTGGCCCTTGCTGCCAGCATGTATGTGCCCAGAAGCCCAGCATTTGGGAGGTAGAGGCTGGAGGATCAGGAGATGCAGGCCAGCCTGGGATGCAACTAAATTTCAGTTTTTTTTTATACTGCAATCATCATCTTTATTGATATCCTTTTTTTAGCGACTTCCATTTGGCCTATTTATTTCAGAAAGTGGCTCCCATCAGATGACGTTTGCTTGCTGGCTTCCTTACGGCTCCCAGAGCGTCCCTCAGTTTCCTAGGTGTTTCGTGTGTCTGCCTTGTGCTATTAATTTTCCCGTGGCCTTGTTGGTCAGATCCACGGACGCACATGGGAGTGTTTCCCCTTGCTTCAGAACATGCTGTGATCAATATTTCTTCTCCTATTTTAGCAGGTGACATGTACCTTTTCCAGAACTCAATCAAGACTGGGCACTCTGAACGGGACCTGGGTAGATGGAGAACTCCAGCTTGGACTTCTTTCCATAATCAACAGAGAGCCGTTCCATCAGCAGGGAGGTGAACCCAGAGCCAGTTCCCCCACCAAAGCTGTGGAAAACCAGGAAGCCCTGAAGCCCTGTGCACTGGTCAGCTAGCTTGTGAATTCGTTCCAGACAAGGTCAATGATCTCCTTGCCAATGGTGTAGTGCCCCTGGGCATAGTTATTGGAAGCATCTTCGTTGCCTGTAATGAACTGCATGGGGTGGAAGAGCTGGCTGGTAGGTACCAGTGCGAACTTCATCAAACTCCAGGTCTACAAACACTGTCCTGGGCACATGCTTGCCAGCGCCTGTCTCACTGAAGAAGGTGTTGAAGGAGTCCTGTCCTCCTCCAATGGTCTTGTCACTCGGCATCTGACCATCAGATTGGATGCCATGCTCCAGGCATTAGAGCTCCCAGCAGGTGTTGCCGATCTGAACACCAGCCTGGCCAACGTGAATGGAGAAGCACTCACGCATGTCTGGTCCTTAAGAGGACAGCGGCAAAGGAAAGGCTTCGAAGGTCTCCCACTAACAGCCTGCCAAGGAGTCTGGGGGAGAAGCAGTGTCCAAAACTTCTCTTAAATCATCGTGTTCTGAGGTGGTGAACAGCACCTGTAATTACAGCACTTGGCAGACTGAGGCAAGAAGACAGCTGTCCAGCTTAAGCTACAACCTGAGCTCCAGACCAGCCTTAGCTATGAAGAGAGCCCCTATCTCAAACCCCTGAGGTGGATTTGGACACTGTAATCTTTACAAATCAGAAACTTATTTTGGTTTATTGTTGTGCTGGTTTCTCAAGGAACAGTATCCAAATGTTGGTACAAGCATGTACTGGGGTCTCATGGGTCCTGCAGATGGGGTTCTCTAGGGGGGCTAAGATCCATTCTGGTGCATGACTCCCCCGTGCTGTCTGATATGAGGGATTTCACTTCAGGGTGTGGCCCTCAGCAAGGTCTGTCTGGGTGGTCATGACAGACAAGAGGCACAGGCTCTGTTGTCCCTGGTTTCATTACCCTCTAACGTCTGCTTTCCTCAATGTACAGAGTTCTTACATAGGGACACTCAGGAACCTAGCTGGGATTTGTCATTGAGGCTGCTTAGGCCTGGCACTCAGCACACAGTCCTGACCTGCACCACTTGGGGTCCTGATCACTGAGGAATGATGACATAGACTTGTACAATATTAAGCATAATTTGGTTTTCCTAATCAGCCTGCCTTTTCCCTTCCTGAATCCCAGTGCTGGAGATATAAACCAGGGCTGTGCATGCTACACAAAGCAGCTGACCCTGAACTACCTTCACGCTAGAGTTTTCTACATTATTTTGAGACGAGGTCTTAACAAGTGGCTCAGGCAGGCCTTGACTTCCCTCTGCAGCACAGGCTGGCCATGAAGTTTCTCTGCTCCTTCCTTAGCCCTCTGAGCAGGTAGTACTACAGGCCTGTGTCAGTGTCCCTGCCACCTCAACGTAAATTCCAAATACTGTCCTCATTTCACCGTGACTTTGTGTTGGACATTTGAACTTTGACCCTTCCTGGAAATCGGGGTGCTGGTGGAAAAGACAACGGATCAATAGGCTGATAGCCAGCAGAGACAGAGCTGAGGGATCTCTTTGAATAGAAGTATTGTAGTCAGAGCTGATCCTGGGAGGGAAGGAGAGAGCTCTGTGCCAGAGACCCCAGCTGAAGGGACAGCCAGGATCCTCACTATGGGCAGCCATCTTGTGCAAGACTGTCCTGCCTGGATCTGTGTGTGGAAGAAGCCCGATGGTGCTGATGGGAGGCAGGCTGGGCAGGGGCAGGCATCTGAGGCTGAGCTGGTGGCTTTGCAGAGGAGACAGGTGGTGACAAATGCCTTGTTTTGGGACACCACTGAGTGTTCGTTTAGGCAGCAGCCCTGCCGCAATGAAAATCTTCCCACAAAAGTCAAATCTTCCAACTAGTCAGGGGTCCCAGTTCCAGAACGGGAACCAGGATTTCCGCCCTGACAGGTGCCTGGGTCCCAGTCTATTCCCCACCTGTTTCCTCTCCTACTACCTGCCCCTTTGTGTAACTTTTCACTCTTTTTGGACCAGATGAACACAGACAACCAATCATTCATGTACATGAATAGATGCCCATGATGACCAGCTTTATTTTCAGAAATGCCCATCTATTGCCTAGGAGAATGTAGTAAAAATTTTAAAAGGCCATATATTTATGAGAGATACACTGAAATCCAGACATCCAAAGGGCTTTGGGATTCTCAGTTCATATATCCAGTGTGTGGTCTCAATCGGTAGTTTGAAGTCTTGACTAAGTCAGAAGCCATGTATGTGTGTGGGATTCTTTTTATTTATTTCTGTATGTGTATGAATGTACTGTCTGCATGCAGGTGTGTGCACCCGTGTCGTGCAATGCCGCGGAGGTCAGAAGAGGGTGTCAGATTCCCCTGGAACTGGAGTTCTCCTGGAATTGGAGTTTCAGACGGTTCTCAGCCGCCATGTGGGTGCTGGNTCTTTGTGAGTTCAAGACCAGCCTGGTCTACAGAGTGAGTTCCAGGACAGCTGGGGCTACAGGGAGACCCTGTCTCAAAAAGACACACACAAAAAGTTATAGCTGATATCCATGGCTATTTCCAGTGTACAGACTCCATTTGTGTAGAATGTCTTCATTTGTAATATGTAATGGACATGTGGCAAGAGTGTCCCATAGACTTTCTCATCTTTGGAAATTTAACAGATTTTTTCCAAAAGTTATGGCTAAGAATACCCACTTACCAGCTAAGAAAATTGGGGCTAAAGAGATTTTTGTGATTTTTCATGGTCACCCAAGAATACAATACATGCCTGTCCCAGTGAGAAAACTGGGACTAGTACAATGCTTCCCTACAGGAGTGTGGGTTTGCCATCACATCTCCAAGATGCTGAGCACTTTAATTTTTTCCCCTTGAGACAGGGTCTCACTCTGTAGCCCTGGCTGGCCTGGAAATCACAGGGATCTACCTGCCTCTGCCTCCTGAGTGCTGGGATTAAAGGTGTGTGTCACCATGCCCAGCATTTTTTTTTTTTTTTTTTTTTTTTGACACAGGGTCTCCCTAGAGCCCCACCTGAATTCACTATGTAAACCAGGCTGGCCTTGAACTCAGATCTGCCTGCCTCTGCCTCCCCAGTGCTTGCATTACAGGTGTGCACCACTTGCCAGGCCAGGACCACTCTTAAAATTTATTTTAAGGGGCTGGAGAAATGGCTGTGTGGTTAAGAACACTTGCTGTTCTTCGAGAGGACCTGGGTTCAGATCCTGTAACTCCAGTTCCAAGGACCTCCAGTGGCATTGCAGAACAGTTGCCCCTACACGTGTGCAGGCAAAACACTCATACACATAAAATAAATTTTAAATTTATCTTAAGAGACTTCTGAGCTGGAGAGTTAGCTCAGCAGTGAAGAGCACTTTCTGCTCTTGCAGACCTGGGTTTGATTCCCAGCACAACACATGGCAGCAAATAATCCTCTGCAAACTCCAGCTCCAGGGGACTCTGGTGCCCTCTTCTGACCTCTGCTGGCATTGCATGACACGGGTGCACTGAATACACTTGGAGGCAATAAACTCATACACATAAAATTAAAATGCTGCCAGGCGTGCTGGTGCATGCCTTTAATCCTAGCACTGGAGAAGCTGATATCTGAGTTGAGACCAGCCTAGTCTGCATTGTGAGTTCCAGGCCAGCTAGGGATACTGTCTCAAAAAAGGCCAAAAGAGTTTTAAATGAATAAAATGTCTTTAAAGAGGGATGTGATGGCTCATGCCTTTAATCCCAGCACTTGGGAGATGGAGACAGGCAGAACTCTGAGTTCAAGGCCAGTCTAGTGGGCTACATAGTGAATTCCAAGCAGCTGGGGCTACAGGGAGATCCTGTTTCAAAAAATTCTAAGACTTTTTGTTCAGGGTAGTTGTAATATTGGCATAAATTCCAAAGCCCTCCATAAAGGTATCTGCTGCCCAGAGCAGGGACACCCTGAGTCTTGCTATTAAGAATTAAAGTGAGGCAGGAGTGGAGAGAAGGTCTCCTCAGTGGTTAAGAGCACCTCATGCAGAGGACCTGGGTTCAGTTCCTACCACTCACATGGCTGCTAACCTGTAACTCCAGTTCAGGGAATATGAGACCCTCTTCTGGCCTCTGTGGGTATTGCAGCACAATGATAAAAATTTTTAAAGCTTCAGATTCTATTCCAATATAAAGATGTTCCCTCTACATCTTACGAAAGCATCCCATTTACTAAAAGTTATAGCTGCCAGGTGTGGTGGTGCATGCCTTTAATCCTAGCACTCGGGAGACAGAGGCAGGTGGATCTTTGTGAGTTCAAGACCAGCCTGGTCTACAGAGTGAGTTCCAGGACAGCTGGGGCTACAGGGAGACCCTGTCTCAAAAAGACACACACAAAAAGTTATAGCTGATATCCATGGCTATTTCCAGTGTACAGACTCCATTTGTGTAGAATGTCTTCATTTGTAATATGTAATGGACATGTGGCAAGAGTGTCCCATAGACTTTCTCATCTTTGGAAATTTAACAGATTTTTTCCAAAAGTTATGGCTAAGAATACCCACTTACCAGCTAAGAAAATTGGGGCTAAAGAGATTTTTGTGATTTTTCATGGTCACCCAAGAATACAATACATGCCTGTCCCAGTGAGAAAACTGGGACTAGTACAATGCTTCCCTACAGGAGTGTGGGTTTGCCATCACATCTCCAAGATGCTGAGCACTTTAATTTTTTCCCCTTGAGACAGGGTCTCACTCTGTAGCCCTGGCTGGCCTGGAAATCACAGGGATCTACCTGCCTCTGCCTCCTGAGTGCTGGGATTAAAGGTGTGTGTCACCATGCCCAGCATTTTTTTTTTTTTTTTTTTTTTTAATTTTTTTTTTTTGTTTTATTTTTTTTTTTTTTTTTTGTTTGGAGACAGGATCCTCCCCTCTACCTTCAGCTAGCCTGGAACTTCACTCCTTTTGTTTTTATTGTTGTTGATGGTCCTTTCGAACAGGGGTCTCCCCTGTAGCCCAGCTGTCCCTGAACTCACCTCGGTAGAACCAAGCGGGGGTTCTTGAACTCACAGGGATCCCACCTGCCTCTGCCTCTTTGACAGTGCTTAGGATTAAGGGGCAATGTGTCCACCAGCTGCCGTCGCGTTCAAGACCAGTTTTTCTTAGCTGCAATGTTGGAAGTGCTGGGAATCAAACCCAGGTCGCCCTCTGAAAGCGCAGTGGCGCTCTTAAAACTGCCGCGCCATTCTCTCCAGACACATTTTTAGTTTTAAATTCGGTATCGGTGTGTGTGGCAATGTGAGGAACAAGTGCCTGGAAGGAAGGCCAAAGGGTATTTTTTTTCTGAAGACTGGATTTTACTGGCAGTTGTGAGCAGCCCAACATCGTTGCTGGGAATTGAACTTTGGGTGGGCCGCTGGGATCACAGGTATGTGCTCTTACACTGGGCAATCACCCTTCCAGTCCCAACCTTTATTTTTGAGAGGTCTCCCCCAACTGGGTAGCCCAAACTGGCCTTGAACTAGTGGTCTTTTTTTTTTTTTTTTTTTTAATTTATTTCTGTATGTGTACGAATTGTCTGTTTTGCATGCAGGCTGTGCACAAATGTCGTGCAATGCCGCGGAGGTCAGAAGTGGTGTCAGGTTTTCCCCTGGAGCTGGGAGTGTTCTCCTGGAATGAGTTTCCCGACGGCTCCTCTGGCAGCCATGGGGTGGTGCCCTGGGTGGATCAACCCGGGTTCCTCCTGCAAGAGGCGGTCGCGCTCTTTAACAGCTAGGGCATCTCCCGTCAGCCGCCCGAAATAGTGGGTCTGCCCTAACGCTCAGCTCCCTGAGTGCTGGATCACAGAGGGTTGCCACTACTACATTTGGTAATCCCATCAATTTGAGTCATTTAGTATTTGCTTCCCCTTGGTTTTTTTGAGCCTTATGTTATTATTTTGATGGCAGGTTCCTGTGAAGCATGGCTGGCCTGGAACTTGTTTATGTAGACCAGGCTGGCCCTTTGTACTTATAGATGTTGACCTGACTCCTGCATTCTAAGTCCCTGTTGCCTCAGAAAACGCATCCTAATTTTTTTCTGTTTTTCCCCTCTTTTTAGTCTTTTATGTTTTGAGGACAAGTTGGGTCTCCCTTTGGTAGTCCCAACTGTCCTGGACCTATGTAGACCAAGCTTTTTGGCTTTGAGAACTCAGATACACCCTGCCTCTGCCTCCTGAATGCTGGAATTAAAGGAATGTGCCAAGGCATTTCTTGGACTCAACTTTGTAAATTTTTTGTTTTTTTTAAACATTTCCTTTTTTAATATGTCACTTTACATGTATATAAGTGCACCCATGGTCCTGCAAATCCCATGGAGGCCAGAAGAACAGAGGTTCCTGGAGACCTGAGTTAGTGGCAGTTGTTAGTTTGCCATGTGGGTTGCTGGGAAACCAAAAGCCAGGTCCTCGGAAGAGCAGCCCAGTGAAACCTGAACTGCCTGAGAGCCAATCTCTTCAAGCCCCCATTTGTAAAATTTTGAGACAAGATGGGTGAAGCTTGTCCAGTCTGCAGCCCGGGCTCGTGATGACCTCATGAACTTGTGAATCCCCTCATGCAGACTCTCCTGTGTGCTGGGGATTGAGCTAGGCTCTGTAACGAGTTTTGCATGTCCCACCAGCAGTGGATGATGTGTTCCCCCCCTTTCCCCCACAACCCTCTCCACATTTAGGTATACATTTGTTTTCTAGGATCCGACACGTCTTAAATTGGGTAAGATGAGATATTAAAGATGGTTTTTATTTTTTTTTTTTTTTATTTTTTTTTTTTCTTATTCTACTACATCTCATTTTATATTTATTTTTTTTTCAGCATCTTAATTCCCGACTTGTGAAGTCTCTGTTTCAGCCTTTGCTCCATCTTTTGAGGGTCCATGTTCTTGTTTATCTTCTTTGGTTTTTTGAGTAGTTTATATATTCTGGAAATCAATGCTTTGTCCAAAATGTTTTCTGCAGTGAGGTTTCCTCCCACCTCTGTGGATTTCTCATTCACTTCCATTCCGGGATTCTTTTGATATAACAGAAGCGTTTTGAAGTTTTAATGAGGTCCCATTTTGTTCATTGTCAACCTTTAAATTTAAATTCTTTTTTTCTGCCGTAATGAAACTGCTTCCTTGATTGAGGAAGTCCCTTTTTTTCCATACAAGCCTATGTCCCTTGTATTCCTGCTTGGTGCCAAGAAAACTTTTTCTTCTGTCTTTTCTTTTTTTTCATTCCATCGCCTTTCAGAGTTTGGGTTTTTTCATTGANTGCGTAACTGCTGTCTGATTTAGGAAGTCTTTTCCTACACCTATGTCTTGTATTCTGCTGCCAACTTTTTCTTCCATCGCCTTCAGAGTTTGGGGTTTCATGTTGATCCACCTGGAGTTGGCTTTTGTACAGGGTGAGAGGTAGGGGTTTAATTTCATTCCTCTGCAAGTGGTGATCCAGTTTTGCCAACACCACTTGCTGAAGATGCTGTCTTTTCTCCATTGTGGCTTCTTGACCCCCTTGTCAAATATAAGATGCCTGAAATTGTATGTGCTCAGATTTGGATCTTTGGTTTTGTTCCATTGGTCACCAGGTCTGTTTTGTGCCAATACTGTTTTTATGACTATAGCCCTGTAGTATAGTTTGAAGTCTGGTATAGAGATCCCCCCTGTGTAGCTCTTTTTGCTCAGGGTGGTTTTGGCTATTTGGGGTCTTTTGTTTTTCCAAATGAATTTAAGGACTTTTTTTTCCAAGCCTGTGAAGAAACTCTGGGGGATTTTGATTGGAAAGGGCCCAGGTTTTTTTTTTTTTTTTTATGTGTATGAATGTACTGTCTGCATGTAGGTTTGTGCACCCCTGTCATGCAATGCTGCGGAGGTCAGAAGAGGGTCTCAGATTCCTCTGAAACTGGAGTTACGAATGATTCTTAGCCACCACGTGGGTGCTGGGGATCGAACCCGGGTCCTCTGCAAGAGCACTCGGTGCTCTTAACCACTAGGCCATCTGTCCAGCCCCAAGGGCCCAAGTTTCTTATAGAGATAACTGTGCCTGAGACTTGGATGGTTAATGAAGCAGAGTTCTCGTGAATGCAAAGTTCTTATATTTTCTATTTTTTTCACAAATCTCATCAACACATCTTGATTGTATTAGGTCCCTTCTCTCTCTGCCACCACACAGCACTCCCAGTGGATTTCATGCATTCTGTCTTCTATATTAAGGCCTAGTCATTCAAGTTTCTGGTCCCAAATACCTCACTGTGAGTCCATGCACATCCTCTGGAGTCTGGCAAACCTATGACTGTCAGTCCCTGTCAGTCCCTTGAAGAAGTCCCGCTCACTGGGCTTGGTGAAGCACACTTTTAATCCCAGTACTTGGGAGGCAAAAGCAGGCAGATTTATTTTAGTTCCAGCCCAGCATGGTCAACAAAGTGAGTTCCAGGACACCTGGGGGTATAGACAGACCCTGTCTCAAAAGAAACAAACAAAAAAGCACAAACCACAAACAGCAACCCAGAGCTGCTGGAAAGATGGCTCAGTGGTTAAGAATACTGGCTGCTCTTCAAGAAACTTGGGATTGGGTCCCAGCACCCACATGACAGCTAACATTTGTAACTCCAGTTCCAGGGTATCCAGATGCCCTCTTCTGAACTCGGTAAGCATTGCATGACACAAGTATACTTACATAGATACACACATATACATAAAAAAGTAAAATTTACAAAAAGAGCAACTCTCCCTCACTCAGCAGTGATCAGCTGGACCCACTGTTTCAGCTAACAGTGGGGTTTCCTGCCCACATCCCCACTTCTCTGTGCTGATTTTTTGCTGGACTGAGCTTTCATTAGTCTTGTGCACGATGCCACCATTGCTGTAAGTTCATATGAGCAACTTCCCACAGCCTGGAAACCTCCACCTCGTTGTGGTCACCCACCACCCCTGGCTCTTACAGTCTTTCTACCCTGGGAGGCAATGGCTCCATGTAGCTGCCCTACCCAGGTCATTCATGCTGTGGTCTTTTATTCTCTGCACTTTGGCCAGTTGTGACTTTCTGGCTTAATCACCATCTGTTGGGTGAGGAAGCTTCGCTGGTGAGAGTGGAGAGATGCATTAATATCCTTCTGTCCCCTGCTCCACCATGTTCCCTGAGTCTTAGGATTGGAGGTTGCATTATCTATATGTACGTGGATCTCTGCAAATAAGTGCAGGTGCTCATAGAGGCCAGAACAGGGCTTCAGTCCCCCAAAGCTAGACTTCCAGCTGGTTGTGAGATGCCTGATGTTGGTGCTGGAAATCAAACCTGAGTCCTCTGTAAGAGTAGTCATTTGTTTATTGTCTTTTTGACACAGGGTCTCCCTGTAGACCTAGCTAGCCTGAAACTCATTATGTAGCCCTGGATGCCATTGAACTCAGAGTGGTCAGCCTGCCTCTGCCTCCTGAGTGCTGGCATTGAAGACTTGTGCCACCATGCCCAGATCGTTCCACATTCTTAAGCACTGAGCCATCTCTCCAGCTCTCAACATCCAATTCTCGAGTCTGATCTGTGGTATTTAGTAAGTGTTCCTTGGCATTATATGACATCATGTCAGTGCACAGCAAGAATATATATTCTTGGGGCTGGAAAGATGGCTCAGCAGTTAAGAGCACTGACTGCTCTTGCAGAGGACTGGGTTCCATTCTCAGCACCCACATGGCAGCTGAGAACCATCTTTAACTCCAGTTCCAGGGGAATTCACCACCCTCTTCTGATTTCCACAGCATTGCACGACAGCGGTACACCTACCTACATGCAGAAAGTAATGAAAAGTAATAATAATAAAAACATATATTCTCAGACCCAAGGCTGCACTGAAGGGTCACAAGGTAACAGCAGCAAGCACAGCCAGAGACACCTTGTTCTGTGTACGATTGTGAATTAAGTTGCTGTGTTTTGCCTGTTCAGAAACTCACTGCTGCCAAATCCTGCACACCTTTCATATTCAGTCATTCAACCACACATGGAGTGAAAACCCCCCTTTGAGAAGCTTTGCCCTGGGAGCCCAGCCTGGGGGAGCATCGCTGCAATCCCAGCCACACAGGAGTCTGCAGCAGGAGGATCACAAGTTCATGAGGTCATCATGAGCCCGGGCTGCAGACTGGACAGCTCCATCAGATCCTGTGTCAACATTTTAAAATGGGTAGCTTTTGAGGAGATATTAAGACATTAAGAGCACTGGCTGCTCTTCCAGACCTGGATTTGGTTCCAAGCACCCACGTGGCAACTAACAACTGCCACTAACTTCAGGTCCAGAGAACTCTGGCCTCTTCTGGCCTCCACAAGACTTGCAGGGACATGACTCACTCACATCCATGGAGGAAAACACTTATGCACATAAAATAAAGATTAAAAAATTTAAATCGTGATTTTTTTTTTTTTTTTTTTTTTTTTTTTGAGAAAAGGGTTCCCTTTAATCCCAGCTGTCCTTGAACTCACTCTGTTGACCCGGCTGGTCTTGGAACCACAAAGACCGCCTGCCTCTGCCTCCAAGTGCTGGATTAATAGGCTGTGCCACCACGCCCAGCTAAATCTTGATTTTTTTTAAGGTGAGGTCAGGAGGTGCACACTCCTTTACTTCCTAGCACGCAGGAGGCAGAGGCAGGTGGATCTCTGGTAGTTCAAACCCAGCCTCTTTACATAGACTGCAGGCCCACGCGGAGATAACATGGGCACCCTGTCCAAAGAGAGCAATCATAAGTCCTAAACACAACAAAAGAAATTAAGATGAGTCATGAGAGATTGCTCAGTTGTTAGGACCATAACTGGAAGAAGTAGGAAAAGAAGAAAGAAGATGAAGGAGGAGGAAGAGGAGGGGGAGGAGGAGGAGGGGGAGGAGGAGGAGTAGGAGGGGGAGGAGGAGGAGGAAGAGGAGAAAAACAACTTTGACTTAGGGCCAGCCTATGGTTTAATTACAAAGATAACAAATAAGGCAGGCAAGGTGGTGCACACCTTTTATCCCAGCACTCCAAAGGCAGAGGAAGAAGGATCTCTGTTCAAGGCCAGCCTGGTCTACATAGTGAGTTCCAGGCCAGCTAAGGCTAAAAGGAGACACTGTCTCAATATGACAAAAAAATAAATAAATAAAATAAAATAAAAAGAATTTAAGAACCCAGAGAATAAAATTTGAGGCAATATTCCCTAAGGCAGACCCAGAAGCCTAGAAGTCATACTAGGACAAGGTGGTAGATAGAGCCAACTCTCCAGTGCCTTATGGGACAATTAGGCCAAGGGGTCCTACCCTTGACTGTCACATTTTTGATAGCTGAACCTGGGCTCTCTGAAAGTTGGGATGCCCAACATTCAATTTGGTTAAAATGGGGGAAAGAACTGACTGAAACAGTGAACTTCTGCTCAAAACAGTCAACTTCCTCATGGAGAATATTGAGAAAGAGATGAAAAGCATGTTTAGCAGAATGCATGAGCTCTGGCGGGGTGGGGGAATGGGCGGGAACACGGGTCTAGATTTGTTAAAAAAAATAAAAATAAATTTATGTGGAAAAAATGGGGGAAAGCGGGAGGAAGTAATGGAGTGTGGAGAAGAGGGTGAGCATCTGGTGGAGGTGTGGTTAGAGATTTCATGAACCTGGAGAGCAAAAAGCAATGGGTTTTGGAGTGAGGCTCAGAGAAAGCAGTTAAAGAAAAGGTTGTCCATGCATGAGCTCAAAAGGACTTAGAAATGAAGGGGCACAGGGTCTAGCTCTAATTCTTGTTAGGGCTAGGGGAAGAAGTTGGACCCAGGAAGAGTGCAGTTCTAGGGAAAGCTTGGTGAGATGGTCTTTAAGGAGGGAGTTTGCCCATTCTACTTTTCCTGAGGACTGAGCTTGGTATAGTATATGAAACTGCCACACTATTCCCGGGACTGGGAGACAGTCTGGGCAGTCTCAGAAATGAATGCTGGACCATTGTCCGACTGGATGGTCAAAGGGAGGCCAGAGTGAGGAAGAATGTCAGAGAGATGAGGCAGCTCTATTTGGTGACTCTCTGAAAGTCTTTATCAGACCAGTAAGTACACATAGGCAAGAAACATAAGACGTGTCCATATAAATGCAATTAGTTAACATCTGAGTTCAGTTTTTGTACAATCCCCCAGTCCAGGTGAAGAGGTTTGCTTTCACAGACATGTTGATCAAATAAAAGGAAAAGAGAAAAATAAATTCACTCCATTTTTGCTGTAAATTCACACCTCATCCCCCTCCTTGGCCCTTACAACCCTACACGCCAACCTCTTCTGCGAGAGTCACTGAGCTTTGGAGAGGAGGGTGAAGAGAGTGAGAGAAGATTCAGGTTGTTTTCTGAGGTGACACATCATACTCTTAGGGCTGTCCAAGTTCTGTTTTACCATGGATTGGTGGGTCATTTAGCAGTGTCCTTTTAATTCTATTAATAAAACACAAATAGTAACAAATATTAAAGATTATAACAAGTTACTCTATGGGCACAGACACATGTGCTTGGATAATATCTTGGTTGAGGCATTATAATTCTTTGTGTGTGTGTGGAGGGGGGGTTTCAAGACAGGGTCTCCCTGTAGCCCTAGCTGTCCTGGAACTCACTCTGTAGACCAGGCTGGCCTTGAGCTCACAAAGATCTGCCTGCCTCTGCCTGAGTGCTATGATTAAAGGCGTGTACCACCACGCCCAGCAGTGACATTATAATGCTTTGACAAAGGGAAGCCAATAGCTTTCTAATGTGGTCAATAGAGCCTCCTGACACTAGGAGGCACCGTGGCAACAGTGGCAGTCCTGGGTCATACCCTGCCAGGGAGTGGTCCATAGATTGCATAGGGATTTTTTTTTTTCTTTCTGGGTGTACATTTAAATCAGGCTGCCATTATTGCACTACATCTGCTTCTTCTTTTTTTTTTTGAGACAGGGTCTCCCTTTAGTCCCAACTGGCCTGGAGCTTGCTATGTAAATCAGGCTGGCCTTGAACTCACAGAGCTCTGCTTGCCTCTGCCTCTGGAGTGCTGGGATTACAGGCTTGTGCCACCACCTGTAGGTCAAAATTGCATTTTAGAAGGAGGAGGTGTATCCCTTCCCCCTCTGTTTTTGTAGTTTCCACTACAATTTGAGCAGCCTCTTGTTTCCCAGACCCCTAAATCCTGATTTATAGTTTTCCAGAAGGCAGGACTTGTGTCACATACCTAGAAACAGGAACCCAGCTGAAGGGCTTTACCACCCCCTTTCAGATTGTTTCCTTCTGTAGTTCAAGGGAGTAAGAACCAAGCAGTTCTTGAGCCAAAGCCAAATTCTCTCTCTCTCTCTCTCTCTCTCTCTCTCTCTCTCTCTCTCTCTATCAGTATTTTTGAGACAGGGTCTCCCTTTAAGTCCTAGCTGGCCTGGTTCTCACTCTGTAGACCAGGTTGGCCTTGAACTCACAGAGATCCACCTGCCTCTGCCTCCTGAGTGCTAGGATTAAAGGCATGCCCCACCATGCCCGGCCAAATTATCTTTTTATGTGGAAAAAAATCACAGAATTATCACTTGCATAAAACTGGGAAACATTTGAGTTCATTAAATATAATAGCTGTAACTAGGACTTCAGTACAAGTCAGAGGTTCCTTGAAAATTAAGAACAATTCTGTATCCCCGATTAGCTTAAGCATGTTACTATTTTCTATTCTGGGGATAGCCATCAGATTTAATCTTATACAGGAGGCTTTTAGTTAATTCCATGAGACTTAATAACATATCCTGAGAGAATTTCCCCTAGTTATTATAATTCATGAAATGTTCAATATTTATACTCCTATATTGTACATGGAACAGTTAATTGGAATATTCCATTATGAAGTATAAAGTTTGAAATGTCCTTGCAAGTCTTGGGGTAGTTTCTAGATGACCAAATCTTTCCATCTTTCCAGGCGTTCAGAGATGTTTTACATGGGTTTGCCAAAAAGCCTGTCCGTCCACTCCAATGATGTTTTCCTTGGTGGCCAAATGTCTTACATATAAAGCATAGCTATATGCTGAAAAGACTAGCTCCCTGGAGCACAAATAAGCATTCCTTTGAAATAACTACTATCTTTGAGGATCAAGAACCTTATTGCAATTTAATGGTCATAGCATACCTGTCTTAAACCTTAGATATGAAAAATAGAGAGATATATTTGAAGGCATATCTATTGCAGTAAGAGGATCAAGAACCTTATTGCAATTTAATGGTCATAGCATACCTGTCTTAAACCTTAGATATGAAAAATAGAGAGATATATTTGAAGGCATATCTATTGCAGTAACAATTACTTTGATGTTATCTTTATTGACTGGTTACTCAATTTAATTTACATATAGAGATTTGGTGTTAGAAACCAGAAATAAGGGACAATATACATCAGTTGTTTCTATGAGACTGGATCACCTCGCTCAGCATAACAGCCTCCACTTCCATCCGTTTGCCTACAACGTCCATGAAGTCATGCATTTTCACTGCTGCATAGAACTCTATTGTATAAATATACCACATCTTCATTATCCACTCATCTGTTGAGAGACATTCGAGTGACTTCCAGCTCTTTGCTATTGTGAAAAGAGCTGTACAATTATCTCTGCTATAGGATGTAACCTTTACATACCTAGGAGTAGTATAATTGGGTCAAATGGTAAGTTCATTTTTTTCCACAAAATTATTTTTTACCGTTATTAAACTTTTTCCATAAGTCTTACATCATTTCCCAATCAAATCTAGAGTTACTTCCCTTTCCATGCCCCACCCACCCAACCCAAGACCCTGTACTCTGCTGTACATGTCCTGCATCTTTTTCTGAGTCTTTCCAGAGTTTTTTTTTCCAGTTCTTTTGTTGTTATTGTTCTCTCCTACTTGTATTGCTTCAGTATATATACATATATATATATATATACACATAGTTATATATATATATACATATAAATGTATACATACAGACAGACATATATCACTTGAATCGGGGGACTTTTTTTTCCCTAAAAGATGTCATATTTTCCTTAAGGAAGTGCTCGAAGGATCCTCTTTGGCAAGCCCAAACAACTATCAATCCTGCACTTGTGCTCCACTTTGGGGTCTTTCCCTTCCGTAGTCCCCTGAATGAAGTCCAGTAAGCACGCGGCCTGTCATTTTTTTTTTTTTTGGTAGGTTCATTTTTAGTCTTCTAAGAGTTCTCCACACTGCTTTCCATAGGGACTGCATGAGTTTGAAGCCCCACCAGCAATAAATAAATGTTCCCCTTTCTCCACACCCTCTCCAACAATTGGTGTCAATTGTTTTCTTGATCATAGCTAATCTTACTGGTGTATGATGAAATCTTAATGTGGTTTTGATTTGCATTTCCTTAATTACTAAGGAAATTGAACAGTTTTGAAGGTGTTTCTGAGCCATATTAAGTTCTTCTTTTGAGAACGTGGAGATCCTTCCATCTTTGATGTCTTCCTCAAACTCCTTCTTCACAGATTGAAAGTTTTCATTGTAAAAATCTTTAATATCTTTGCTCAAGTTTATTCCAAGATATTTTGGGGGTTTTTGAGGCTATTGTAAATGGAAGGGTTTCCATGTACTCCTTCTCCAATTGCTTGCCAACAGGCATATAGGAAGGATACTGATTTTTGTAGATTAATTTTGTAACCTGCAACTTTACTGAAACTGTTAATCATTTCTAGGAGTTTTCTAGTGGAACTTTTGGGATCTCTTAGATATAATATCATGTCATCTGCAAAAAGGGATACGTTGACCTCCTCTTTTCTGATTAGTATTCTTTTTTTTTTATTTTTTTTTATTATTTATTTCTGTATGTGTACGAATGTACTGTCTGCATGTAGGTCTGTGCACCCGTGTCGTGCAATGCCGCGGAGTTCAGAAGAGGGTCTCGGATTCCCCTGGAACTGGAGTTCTCCTGGAATTGGAGTTACAGACGGTTCTCAGCCGCCATGTGGG
>VZQC01010310.1:2218764-2262870 GCA_009823505.1 Rhizomys pruinosus
AAAAAAAAAAAAAAAAAAAAAAATGATGCTGGCACCATAGAAGGAATTTTGGAGGCTCCCCTCTGCGTCTATCTTTTTTTTTTTTCTAGCCTTTTAAATAATTTAAGGAATGTTGGTTGTAGGTTTTCTTTAAATGTCTGATAAAATTCTGCTGTATATCCACCCAGGCCTGGGCCTGGGCTTTTTTTGAATTGGAAAGTTTTGTATTACTAATTGAATGTCTTCATCTGTTATGGCTCTGTTTAAACAGTTAAACTCTTCTTGGTTGAACTTTGGCAAATCCCATAATTTCAGGTATTCATTCATTTCATTTAGGCTAACAGATTTAGCAGAGTATAAATTTTTTTAACATATTCCCACATAATGTTTTGGATCTTTCAATTATCTGTTGTAATGTTTCCCCTTTCATCTCCAATTTTTTTTATTGTTGCTGTCGTTGTTTTTGAGATAAGGTCTCCCCATAGCCTCACCTGGCCTGAAACTAGCCCTGTAGGCCAGGCTGGCCTGGAATTCAGAGTTCTGCCTGCCTCTGCCTCCTGAGTGCTGGGATTAAAGGCATGTACCACCACACCCAGCTTAAAGACGGTTCTTAGCTGCCATGTGGTTGCTGGGAATTGAACCTGGGTCCTCTGCAAGAGCAGTCCATACTCTTAATCGCTGAGCCATCTGTCCAGCCCCCATCTCCAACTTTATTAATTTGGAGTTGTTCTTTCTTTTACTTAGCTAAGCTAGGGGTCTATTTTGTTTATCTTTTCAAAGAACCAACTTTTAGATTTATTGATTCTTTGTATTTCTTTTTCTTGTTTGTTTCTATTTCATTAATATCTACTTTCGTTTTTGTTATTTCTTCTTGTCTTTTAGGTTTCAAAGTAATTTGTTGTTGTCTTTCAAGTGTTTTGAGTTACAACGTTAAGTCATTTGTGCTCTTTTTGTCCTTTTTGGACTTTTTGAGACAGGGTCTCCCTGTAGCTCCAGCTGTCCTGGAACTCACCATGTAGACCAGGCTGGCCTTGATCTCACAGAGATTGCCTGCCTCTGCCTCCCAACTGTATCATTCAGTTCAGATGTCTATTTATTCATTGCCCAGTTGACCTGTCTAATGGACACAGTGGGATAATGAAGTCTCCTACTACTAATGTGCTAGAGTCAATCTGTGCCTTAAAGTCCTATAAAATTGTGCTTATGAAGTTTTATGCACTGGAGTTTGGTGCATATAAATTAATGATTGTGATATCTTCTTGGTTAATTGTTCCTTTGATAAGAATGAAATGACCCTCTTCCTCTCTTCTAATTAGTTTAAGTTTGAAGTCTATTTTTTCTGATGTCAGAATAGTGACTCCTGCTTGTTTCTTAGTGCCATTTGCTTGTGGAATTACAGTCAAACACCACAGTACTTGGAGTAATAAATATCTCTTTATTTTGTTGGTCTCACTCTGTATTCCAGGCTTTTGGATTTCTGTATATGGTCAAGGATGGAGTCAAAGTAATGTTAATATAGCATATTCTGAACCTCTTAAGTGGTATAATTGCAGGATAGTTCTACATGTGAGTTCAAAATTCCTTTTTGAGACAGGGTTACCCTGTAGTCCCAGGTGTCCTGGAACTCATTTTGTAGACCAAGCTGGCCTTGAACTCACAAAGATCCCAAATGCTTCCGCCTCCCAAGTACTAGGATTAAAGGTGTGCACCATGACTCCCTGCTCAAAATACTTCTGACAGCACTCAGGAGGAAGAGTCAGGCAGATTACTATGAGTTCAAGGCCAGCCTGGTCTACAGAGTAATTTCCAGGACAGTTGAAGCTACAAGGAGACCCTGTCTCAAATAGATAAAAAACAAAACCAAACTAAACCAAAGTATTTATAACAGGTGCTTATTTTTTTGTATAGTAATATATATATATATATTTTTTTTTTTTGGTCTTTGTGAGATGGGTCTCTCTGTAGCACCAGCTGGCCTGGAACTCACTCTGTAGACCAGGATGGACTTGAACTCACAGAAATCTATCTGCCTCTGCCTCCTAAGTGCTAAGATTAAAGGCGAGCACCACCATGCCTGGCTGTTTTTTTGTATAGTGATTCTAAGTGGGTTGATGATAATGCCTGCCATTGATCCCAGAATCTAAGAAAAAACCTAAGGGAGAAAGATGGGGAGTTTGAGACCAAACCTTGTTACATACAGAGTTAGAAGCCAGTCAGAGTAGCCATGAGGCTGCCATTCAAAAGAACAATGACCCAAGTTTGAGAGGATCCTGGAAGGCTCACATCAGTGTACATGATATAAGGCTTCTCCTGACACATATACTCCCCTTCCACCAGGACATGTGATCCAGTCTTTCTTTTCTTTTCTTTTCTTTTTCTTTTTTTTTTTTTTGTATTTTTGAGACAGGGTCTCCCTTTAGTCCCAGCTGACCTGGAGCTCACTCTATAGACCAGGCTGGCATTGAACTCATAGAGATCTGCCTGCCTCTGCTTCCCAAGTGCTGGGATTAAAGGTGTGTGCCCCCATGCCCAGCTTGATCCACTCTTTCATTGGCTGCCTGGCCCCCACTGTGGGCAGAACCCAGTGCCCCACCTTCCTGAAGCTGTATATATAGCCACAGCTCCAGACACTCTGTCCCAGCCACACTGCACTCTGCAGACCTTGCAGGGAACTCCCCCCCAGGATTCCTTCAGCATAACCTGCTCTGGTAAGTGGGGAAATGGGAGCCCAAGGATTTCATTCTGGGCCTCACTAGAGACTGTACCTGGAAATGAATTCACACTGGGTCTTTGGTTTGATTTCTTGCAATATTTTATTTATTAATTATATTTTACTGTTTGAGACATGCTCTCTCCTATAGTCCCAGCTATCCTGGAGCTCACTATGTAGAGCAGGCTGGCCTTGAACTCACAGAGATTTGCCTGCCTCTGCCTCCAGTGTTCTGGGATTAAAGGTGTGTGCCACCAAGTCCAGCCTAACCTTGACTTTTCTATCCTGCCTCCTTTGCGTAAGTCCCAGAATCTCAGATCTGTGCTCAGCTAAAGGACCATTCAGAGTCCTGTCCTTGCTGTACTGGGACTTTGTGTTGTTTAGGAGAGGAACTCTATCTGGAGGTCATAGGATGCCCCAAGATCAGAATGAAATGACCAATGTGCTTAGGGTTGGTAGAGACAAAGAGTTCTGGGGAATCTTGTTGAACAAAGTGCTGGTCAGAGGGAGCTGAGCCTTGGGGGGGAAGTGAGAGGTGCAGAGAGCTTGGGATGGAACTGAGGGTAGAGGCAACCATCCTGCAAAGAATGTCAGGAGTTGGTCACTGTGGGAACTGAGTGGAAGGAAGGCCCAGAGGGGGGACTGGTTCTGTAGTTCAACCTAGCCTTGATCTTGCCACTAGGACTTGGATTAAAGGCTTTTGCCACCACACATGACCTCCCCCCACCTTTTTTCTCTCAAATGGAAGACAAGATGCCACTGAATTACCAGGCAGTCTGTTATCTGCTGTCCTCCTGCCTCAGCTGAATAACCAGGTTACAAGTTTGTCTGCCAGGCCTGGCTCTTTTTCTTTAGAGATGAGAACTTGCATGATAGTCCTGTACCATTTAGCATAATGTGCTCAGGGTCCATCCCTGTTGTTGCATATGCCAACATTTCTCGTTCTTCCTTCCTATTTTTCTTTCTTTCATTTGTTCTTTGTGTGTGTGTGTTTTCAGATGGGGTCTCCCTAAAATCCCATCTGTTCCTAAACTCCCACAGATCCTCTTGCCTCTGTCTTCCAAATGATGGGATTAAAGGCATATGCCACCACACCCAGACTGATTTCTTTTTTTTTTTTTTTTTGTTTTTTTGTTTTGTCCTTTTTTGTAGAGACAGGTCTCCCCCTGTAGCCCCAACTGGCCTGGAAATCCAATTGTAAACGGCTGCTGTCCGGAACTGCACAGAGATTCCTGCCCCCCTCTGGATCTGCCTCCTGAGGGCTATGATTAAGGAGTGAGCCACCAGGCCCCCTGCTGATTTTCCTTCTATTGAAGAAGAAATGATATGATTTGATTGAACAAGACTGATTGATTCCTTCTTAAGGGGATGTAATATTTCATGCTCTGGGTAGACTGTAGAGCACGTTGTTTACTCATCCATGCATGCAGAGACCAGCAGTGACTTGACTTGTGGCTGTATCTGGGACCACTAGGAAATGATACAGTTGTTCACAGGTGCTTCCTTCTTAGTTCTCTGATGGCAAATGACATGTAACTTTGTGGCTCTGTATTTCCTAGGAGTGGTGCAAAAGGTTGGGTTGTGAGCGTTTAGGATTTTTGCCTTTGAGGATTGTCTTTTGCTTACATTCCCACTGGTGGCGTGCTGTTAGAGACAGGTGGCATTTTTGGTTTGAGACAGGACTCTTTAACCCAAGCTGGCCTTTCCTCGCTGTGTAACACGGCTAATAGGTTACAACAAGCATGCCCTTCACAGCTTTTCTTTCTCTAACAACTCCATATTTCACTTCTATTCCTACATACTCCCGTCAGGAGTTCCTTTTTGAAAATATTAAACTAGGATTGGTGCTGAGAACACTCAGTGATAGAGCACTTGCCTGGTGCAAGCACCTGCCTCCAACCTGCAGTATACATGTGTACAGCTCATATTGGAAATGACTCAGCCTTACTTAGCCAGTAGCCACAAGAGCCTCACATAGTGTAAGAGGCGGGTCCATGACGGCAGCTGTGTACCCTACACACTGGTTTCTTTAAGTGTTTGCTTGTTGTTTTGGGGTTTGTGTTGTTTTTTGTTTGTTTCGGGTTTTTTATTTTGTTTGTTGTTGGTTTGTTTGGTTTTTTTTTTTGTTTTGTTTTGTTGTTGTTTTGTTTTTTTTTGTGTCTTTCAACTCTCCCTGTAAGCCCAGCTGTCCCTGGAATAACTCTGTAGTTCAGGCTGGCCCTGGTGAACTCACAAAGAAGCCCGCTGCCTCGCACTCCCAAGTGCTGAGAGATTAAGGCGTGGACCACCACGCCCAGCATTGTTTCATTTTTTTTTTTTTTTAATGCAGTGCTACTGATCAAATCCAGGGCATTGTGAATTCTAGGAAAGCACTCTACCCACTGAGCTACATTCCCAGCCCAAGTTTAATAGTTTGGGTGGTGATGGTGGTGGTTGTGGGTTTTGTTTCAATTTGTTTTCTTTATGTTTTGGCGGGGGAGGTGGGGGGGCTGCAGTTGAAGGCACGGTCTTACTGTGCGGGCCTGGGTGGCTTGGGACTCATGTAAACCAAGTTTGCCTCCAAGTCACAGACACGTACCTGCCTTAGCTTCCTGAGTGTTGGGAAAGACCTTATGCTATGTAAATACTTTTTGCCTTATTTAGGAAATAGGAATAATCTGTACATGTTCAGTACAGGTGCTTTGTTTCGTTGAATATTTTCAGTTCCAGAATGCTGTCTCTGTGGATATGAAGGGAAGACCGAATACATTTGACCAGCTTTGTATGGCTATTTGGATTTTATCAGAGTCTTATAATAGGGGTGATTTTTGGGAGGGGGGGTCTTTTTGAAATGCGGTCTCCCTTTAGTTCCAGCTGGCCTGGATCTCACTATGTAGACCAGGCTGGCCTTGGTCTTACAAGAGATCTGCCTACCTCAGCTTCCAGAGTGCTGGGATTAAAGCCGTGTGCCACCAAACCCACCTTGGAATAGTCTTTTGTTTGTTCATTTGTTTTTTTTTTCCCTTCTGAGACAGTTCTTTTTTTTTATTTTTTTTATTAATTTTATTTCTTTCTGTATGTGTATGTATGTACTATCTGCATGCAAGTTTGTGCACCAGTGTCATGCAATGCCTCGGAGGTCAGAAGAGGGTGTCGGATTCCCCTGGAACTGGAGTTCTCCTGGAATTGGAGTTTCAGACAGAATCTCAGCTGCCATGTGGGTGCTGGGGATCAAACCCAGGTCCTCTGTAAGAGCGGTCGGCGCTCTTAACTGCTAGGCCATCTCTCCAGCCCAGTGAGACAGTTCTTATAAAGCCTGAAACTTCCTAACTATGCTGAGGATGACCTTGACTAATTATTTTTCTTTTCTTTCGGTCTTTTTCAGACATGTGAATGAATGTTTTGCCTGCACATATGTAAATGTACATATGCATGCAATGCCCATTAAAGTCAGAAGAGGGTATTGGATGCCCTGGAACTGTAGATTCAGACAGTTATTAGTTACCATGTTGTTGCTGTGATTCAAAGCTGTGTCTTCCACAAGAGCAGCCAGGGCTCCTATAAGTCTAAAAAATAAAATTTGAGATAAGATACTTGTTCTGAAGAGAAGGCTCAGTGGTGAGGAGCACTGGCTGCTCTTGCAGAGGACCCAGGTTTGGTTCCCAGCACCTACATGAATGCTCCCAACTGCCTATGAGTGCAGTTCCAAGGAGTCCAACACTTCTCTGTCCACTGGAGGCACTGTGTACATGTGGGACACTGAATACATGCAGACAAACCATTAGACTGGTGAAGTTAAACACACTTGAGCCCAGGTCCTTTGCATGATGTGCCCTTCACCACTGAGCCATCTCTCCAGCTCTTGCCTCATTTTAATCCTTAATAGCAAGATTCAGGGACTTCCTGCTCTGGGCAGCAGATACATTTATGGAGGAGCTTGGGAACTGTTATTATGCCAACATTACAACTACCCTGAGACAGGATCTCTTTGTAGCCCCAGCTGGCCTGGAACTCACTATGTAGACCATGGTGACCTTGAACTCAGATCTGCCTCCCTGTATCTCCCTAGTACTGGTATTAATGGCATCAGCCACCACGTGCATCTTTAAAGAATTATTATTATTATTATTAATATTATTATTATTAGGGTGTTTTGAGACAGGATTTCTCTGTAGCTAGAGCTGGCCTCCAGCTCACCATCTAGACCAAACTGGCCTCAAACTCACAGAGATCCTCCTGAGTGCTAAGATTAAAGGCCTGGGCCTCCCTGCCCTGCATCATTTTTACTTTATATGTCTGTGTGCATTGTCTCCATGAGTGTTAAGTGCACCCGTTTCATGCAATGCCAGCCGAGGTCAGAAGAGGGCGTCAGATTCCCCTGGCACTGGAGTGACAGGGCATTGTTGGCTGCCATGTGCTGTGCTGCAAATCAACCCAGGTCTTTTGGAAGAGCAGCCACCGCTGGGAACTGCTGAGCCAGCTCTCCAGCCTAGAAGTGTGTCTCTTAAAACAACTTTTTAAAAAATTGTATTTTGTCCCCCCAGGGCTGTGGCAGCACCTCACTGTCAACTTTGAACTTTGGATCAGGGACCCTACTTTCTACCTCGGCAGCCACAACCAGCCTCCTAGTCCTCATCCCCTGGCTCCAGGAAGATGGCCGTGTCCAAGGAGATGTGCTGCTTTTGCTTCGATGTGCTCTACTGTTACCTGTACGGATACCCGCAGCCCAGGACCCCCAGCTTCACCAACGAGCCCTACCCACTGTTTGTAACATGGAAGACTGGTAGAGACAAAAGACTGCGTGGATGCATAGGTACTTTTTCTGCCGTGAATTTGCATTCAGGACTCAGGCAGTACACACTTATCAGTGCCCTTAAAGATAGCCGTTTCCCCCCAGTGACAAGGGATGAGTTGCCACGGCTTTTCTGCTCAGTGTCTCTGCTCACTAACTTTGAAGATGTCTGTGACTATTGGGACTGGGAGGTGGGTGAACATGGCATTAGAATAGAATTCATCAATGAAAATGGAGCAAAATGCAGCGCCACCTACCTGCCAGAGGTTGCAGAGGAGCAGGAATGGAACCGTATTCAGACCATAGACTCTTTGCTGAGGAAAGGTGGATACGAGGCTCCAGTTACTAATGAATTCAGGAAAACCATAAAACTGACCAGGTACCGTAGTGAAAAGATGACCGTGAGTTATGATGAATTCCTTGCTCATCGCCAACATCATCACTTTCAAAATGGCATTGAGCAACCCCTCCCACCATACAACCGTTATTCCTGACACTGAGCCTTGCAACCAGTCACTGGGCTTCTCTGCAGGCCTCTTCCCAGGAGACCCTATATCTTCTTGGTTGCCATGGTGAAGCTTCAACTTTGTCAGTTAAGATCGTCATGGTAACTCGTAGGAAAAGGTTTGGACAAAAGCTCAAGCAGCCTGTATAAGAAATACTAAGAAGCACTCCCATAAAATACTGTGGTTAGATACAATATCATAACAAACTAGTTTTTTTTTTTTTCTCATTCTTTTGATTTTAAACATACATACACTCCACCGGTATACCAAAAATTGCTAAATGTGGAACTCAAGGGCAGTACTGGTGGTTGTTTGGGCTTGCCAAGGAGGAGCATTCAAATACTTTCTTAAGGAAAACATGACATCTTTCAGCCTAATAAAGAAAAAAAGAAATCATAAGCTGAAGATGCTAAAAGCTATTGTGTCATAATCTTGATATACGTGGCATGCATATATGCATATTTTGGAGTGATGCAAATTGGAAGGTACAACAACAACAACAACAACAAGAAAGACTGGGTCAAAGAACTGACTGAAATGGTGAACTTCTGCCTGAAACAGTAAACTGCATTGAAAACTTAAAAAGAGACTGAGAAAAAGTTGAAAAACCTGTTTGGCAGAATGCATGAGCTCTGGGGGGGGGTAAGGAAGGGGGATGGGTCTAGACTTGATTGGAAATTTTGTATAAAATGCAGAAAGCTTCAATAAAAATTGGCTTTGGAGAAAAAAAGATCCTGCTTTATTATTTAAAATATTGATTTTTTTTCGGCACATGCAGCTTTGGGGGCTTTCTTTCCTTACAATGTGATCTGTATTTTTTCTTTGCTATTTCAGTTAGCTATCTGTATTTTTTTGTCCTTTCCTTTTCTTCTTGCTTCCCTCCTTTTGACTGTGGGTGGAAGAAAGTTTTCGAGGATTTGATTAGGATTGTCTTTAGTATTCTTCAGTTAGTCATTTTTGAGAGCTGCTTTGGAGATTAATTTATATCAAATTCAAGTATCTGTATATTACTCCTCAATTTCCCTAAAATTCTCTTTGCTATGACAACTTAGTATTCGGTTCATCAAGAGCATATTTTTCCCAGTTAAATTAAATGAGCTTAAGTTTTCATAATAAAGCATTTGAAGGTGCATGATAAGGTATTTCAGAGAGTAAGAAACCATTTATGCCTTCTGTGCTGGTTACCATAGAAAAGAATGCCATAGAATCATTGACAAACTGAAACACTGTTTTAGGTAAGTACATTTTTCAAAAAAGGCTACAGAAATCGTTCTGAAGAGCAACAAATATTAGGAAGATATCAGATGCAGAATTTAATGCCTTTGAGAAGACTATACCTCAAATTAAGAGGGGTTTATAAAAAGACAATTTGGGGGCTGGAGAGATGGCCTAGCGGTTAAGAGCGCCAACCGCTCTTACAGAGAGACCCGGGTTCGATCCCCAGCACCCACATGGTGGCCGAGAGCAGTCTGAAACTCCAATTCCAGGAGAACTCCAGTTCCAGGGGAATTCGAGACCCTCTTCTGACCTCCACGGCATTGCACGACACGGGTGCACAGACTTGCATGCAGACAGTACATTCATACACATACAGAAATAAATAAAATTAAAACATTTTTAAAAAGACAATTTGGAGAAATATTCTTATAAAATTTTATCCTTTCTATATAAGGAACAACAGATTACGTGAATTCCTTTCTCTGGAGTATTTTTTAGGTGAAAAAATTATTTTGCACAAATAAGCAAAAAAGACATTTGTCTATTTTGCATTAATTTAAATTTTTTTAGCTGTAGGTTTCAATGATTCATAATTGGCCAGAGACAACTTTAGCTGCCATTTACAGGTACGATAAAAAAAGCCTAGTGAAACAAAAGTTTAGACATACCAAATTTCTTTGTCTATCTGAGAGGATACTAAAGTTTCAGAGATACTAGAAAAGACTTTGAATCTCTTTCTGCACTTCGTACTTTTGAAAGAAGCATATTACAATGTGATAAGATAGTACATCTCTAAAGATAAGAGTTTCGCCAAGTTCAGATATGCTACTCAGAGCAGCTCATTTGCAGGGCTAGTCTTTCCCGTGGTGCAAAGAGAGCTTACTGCTGTCAATAGGAAGTCCTTATGTATATCCCCCAGGAAAACTCACAGATGATTCTGGATAAAGATAACCTTTGTTTACCATATGGATGCTGTGATCCAAAGCTGGGTCTTCCAAAAAAGCAGCCAGAGATCTTATAAGTCCACAAAATAAGACTCAGAAAAGATACTTGTTCTGGAGAGATCACTCACTGGTGAGAAACACTGGCTGCTCTTGCTGTTATAAATTTATATGTGGTGGACTATCAGAGAAACATCTCAGTCACAGAAATAAAATTGAGATGGACAAAGATTTTACTAGTTGATCTCCATACAAAGAAACAAAAGGAGTCTTGTCTTACACACACACACACACACACACACAGTGAGATCTTTTATTTACATGTAATAAATAGCTGTTATTTTGAGAGTTATTGGAAGTATTGTAACTGGATCTACATGTAGCTATTCTCTGAAATATAAGCAGATAGAAAATAGTAGGCCTAAAGCACATGTAAATTATCATGAACTGTCAAGAACCTTGTTATACTTGGCTTCTTTAGGTTCAAGTGGTTGGCACATACAAACTTGGGTTTCCTAATATTTAAAATTCATGCCCAATTCCTCTGAATGTACAAGTCTATCTGTAAAACTTCCTTCCCTTTGCCTGGAGGATGAGGATGGAGAGAACGCCATGCCATTTGTAGGAAGCCACATTATGGATAGTGGGGTAGCTTCAGAGAATGAGAGACAAAGCCTAGAGTGTTAGAAAACACATCCAGGCTTCAGCTAATAGCTGAAAGAGCAAGAGAGAGGGAAGGAAAAGTCACACTTTACTGAGTTCAAGGTCACAGTGAGTAAGTCAGACAGGCAGAAAGGTGACAGTCCTACATAATGGAGCCTGTGTAGGCAATTACATGGGGTCAGGTTTCTGGGGAGGATAGGTACATTATCTCATTGAGGGCATAGTAAGGCCTTTGATCTCTATAGCATGGCTTTAGATGAGTCAGCCTTCCTGAGGGGTGGTCTCTTAGCGAGGTGATTGACAAACTCAGCTCAACTAACTCTAAAGGGAGGAGACAGTAGTTTGTAAAGATCTAATCTTTTTTTTTTTTTTTTTTTTGTTGTTTTTGTTTTTTTTTGGAGACAGGGTCTCCCTGTAGCTCAAGCTGTCTGGAAACTCACTCTGTAGACCAGGCTGGCCTTGAACTCACAGACATCCGCCTGCCTCTGCCTCCCAAGTGCTAGTATTAAAGGTGTGTGCCACCAGGCCTGGGTTGTAAAGCTCTAATGTTTTCTGATCTTTGGGGCAGATAAAAATGTTATATCTTAGTCTCCAAGATACCTGAATGCAGTTTCAAAAGCAAAGTAGGGGCTGTGGGGTGGCTTATGAGTAAAGGTGCTTGCTGCCAAGCTGGCAAGCTGAGTTCAATCCCCAGACCCACATAGTGAAAGGAGTAAGCCAATTTCTGCAAGATGTCTTCTGACCTCTAAATACACACACACACACACACACACACACACACACACACCAAATGTAAAAAATTATTTATTTTTGTCTTTTTGAGACAGGGTCTCCCTGTAGCCCCACTTTGCCTGGAACTGGCTATGTAAACTGGAGTGGCCTTGAACTCATAGAGATCCACCTGCCCCTGCCTCTGGAGTGCTGGATTAAAGGTTTGCACCACCATTCCCGGTATAAAAAAGTATTTCAAAAACTAAGCTGGGGGGGCTGGAGAGATGAGTCAGCAGTTAAGAGCACTTGCAGAGGACCTGGGTTCAAGTCTCAGCACCCACATGGTGGCTAAAAGTCATCCATGACTTCAGTTCCAGGGGAATGTGATGCTTGCTTTCCACTGACCTCTGAGAGCACTGTAGGACACAGGTGCACTTACTAGGCAAGTGAACTGCAGCTTCCCCTGTCCTGACTGTGAAGAGGAATGTGCAGAACTGAAGACCAGGAAAGACATTAAGCTGGGAAGCAGAGGCGATGCTCCCAGGAAAATCTACTGGAGTGTGTTCTGCAGGGAGACACAGAAGATCCCACTATGTGAGGTACACCACCATGTCCTGACCCATTTCTGTGGGAAGGACATGAAGCTTCTGTGTACCCAATGCACCCAGCATCCTGCCCACCAGGGCCACCAGGTGAGGACCCTTGATGAAGCTGCCCATTACTACAGATGTGAGCTGTAGAGCCAACTGAGTTTCTGAGCCAACTTTGTGCATTGCAAGGTGTAGTCAGAGAGATGGAAGTCAAGAGGTCAGTGCTCAAGGTCGTGCTGGACAGCACAAGAATCCTCCACAAGCATGGGACGCTGAAGCCCCCAGTTCTCTGTTCAATCTAGTTAAGCAAGAAAGAGTACCTCTTTCCTCCCCTGATTTCTACTCTGCAGAAAATTAGGCAGAAGTTCAGAGAAGAAATCACTCTGGATCCAGACACAGCACATCTGAGCCTGCTGGTCTCAGAGGATCAAACATCTCTGACTTTCCTGAAGACAGGCCAAACAGTTCCTGTGAAACCAGCCCTAATCATGGACTATCTGGCCCTTCTGGGTTCTTAGAGGTTCAGTTCTGGCTGGCATAAGTGGGAGTTGGGAGTGGATGACAAGGCAGTGTGGACTGTGAGGGTTTTCAAAGACCCTGTCTCCATGAATGGGAAGTGGCCACTGGCAGGAGGGACCAGCTGCTGGGCAATCAAGCTGCAGGGTGGGCCGTCTGCGGTTCAGCACACTGCTCTGGCTGCTGTTTGTGTCACAGGAAAGCTTCCTGTCATCGGCATTTATCTGGACTCTGAGCTGGGGATGATTGGTTTACAGTAGGATTGACTCCTCATATTTGTTATTTCCTAGTTAAATTTTCTAAACTACTGTCTGATTTCTGTGTTGGATAAGACTAGAAACCTCTCACTGTGCAGTAACAGACTCTGAAGGATGAACTTACTGTGACACTGCTTTTTTCTTTTCTTCCCCCAACTCCGCCCCAGAACATGGTCTCATCCTGAGCCTGGCAGTCCTGAATCTGCTGTCTCAGCTGTGAGTGCTGACATCATTCTCAGCCCCTGCCTTGTAGCAATTTTTTAATAATACTTAGGTAACTATTCCAATGGGTATTTAGTAAAACAGATATTATATAGTAAGGCCAGTGTTAGCTTGGAAATGTTGCTGTTTTTAGTAATGAACATGCTGGTGATTTTTGAAAGATAAAGACCTCTGCATGCCTTGCAATGTTCTGTAAACTTAAACCTATTTTTCATAGTTTAATAAACTTTTGGAGAAACACATGATGTAGACTCATTTTTAGCTAACTTGCATCTGAAAGGAAACATGAGGCAGTATGTGCAAAAATTGGAAGTATGATAAAAGAGGAAGGAGTCTAAAGGGTGGGTAGGGTGAGTACAGGGAAATGTGGGATGGGAGATGGAACACTGGACGCTGGAGAAAGATCCATCTGTAGTGTGGCCATGCAAGCACAAGACCCTGAGTTCAATGCCTAGAACCCATGTAGAAATGCTGATCATGGTGGGTTGGTCTTCTAGTTCTGGCCCTGTAGAGGCAGAGACAAGAAGGGGACCATTAATGATGAGGGGGAAGAGGAAGTTAGTTGGAAAGCAAATGTAAGTTATGATGATATGGGAAGGAAATATAATGAAGCCTGTCATTTTATAAACTAACTAGGAAAAGATACTGTTCTGGAGATAAATTCTCACTTTGTAGCACTGTCTGGCCTAGAACTTGCTGCATAGCCCAAGTTAGCCTGGGACTCAGATCTACATCACTCTGCCTTCTGAACACTGTACTAAAGGTTTGTGATTTCATATCCTGGTGCAAATCCTTATTTATTTATTTATTTATTTATTTATTTGTTTGTTTGTTTGTTTGGTGTTTTTGAGACAAGGTTTCCCAGTAATCCCAGCTGGCCTGGAACTCACTCTATAGACCCAGCTGTCCTTGAACTCAAGGAGATCCACTTGCCTCTGCCTCCTAAGCACTGGGATTAAAGGCATGCACCATCAAGCCTGGCCCCAAACCATTTTAGTTTCTGTGTCTGTAAGTTCACCAAGTTGGGCAGTGGTTATAGAGGTCAAAAGAAGATGTTGAATCCCCTGGAACTGAGATTCCAGAGGGTTGTGAGCTGCCATGTAGGTCCTGGGATTTGCAACTGGGTCTTCTGCAAGAGCAGCCAGATCTCTTCACCTTTGAGCCTGGTCTTCAGTCCCTATCTCTGTGTGTTCAAGGCCAGCCTGGTAAGATAGTGAGTTCCAGGAAAGCTGGAGCTACAGGGAGACCCTGTCTCAAAAAAGACACCCCCCCAAAAAAAAGTATTTTGGACTGTGTATATAGCACTAGCCTGCAGTTATACCACTTAAAGTGTTCAGAATATGTTACATTAAGGTCACTTTGACTCCATCCTTGAACACATACAGAAATATGAAAAGCCTGGGATACAGAGTGAGACCACTAATCAGAAAAAAATAATAAAGAAATATTTATTAAGTCAGGTACTGTGGTGGTTTGAATGAGAATGTCCCCCATAAGCTTTAAGTATTCAGATATTTTGTCCCCAGTTGGTGGCACTGATCTGGAAGGTCTTAGAAGGTGTGGCCATGCTGGAGGAAGTATGTCACTGGGGGCGGGCTTAGTGAGTTTAACAAGTCTTGTGGTCTCCAGTCTCTCTCTCTTGACTTCCTGTGCTCATTTCGAGATGTGAACCTTGGCTTGCTGCTCCAGCCCCGGCCACTACGCCTCCCACCACAATGGACTCTAATTCCCTGGAATCATCAATCGTAAACTCAAATAAACTCTTCCTTTGATAAGTTCCCTTGGTCATGGTGTTTTATCACAGCAACAGAAAAGTGACTAATACAGGTACCAAGGTATTCCACAGCTGAGGAAGGTAAAGTGAAGATCTAGAGTTCCAGGACATCCTGGAACATGTTGTTGTGTTGTTATTATTAGCATAATACTTTTTTTTTGTCCTCTTGAGATAGGGTCTCCCTGTAGTCCCAGCTGGCCTGGAACTCACTATGTAGACCAGGCAGTCCTTGAAGGCACAGAGATCTGCTTGCTTCTGCCTCTGGAGGGCTGGGATTAAAGGCGTGTGCCACCATACCCTGCAAGCCTGGGTTCTTAAATTCTTTCTCTATCCCCACACCTTGTCAGGATTCTCTTGTGTTTTAAGTCCAGGCTAGCCTCAAAGTCAATTCATACTTGAGGATGACCTTCACCCTGTTGTCTCTGCCTTCTAAGAGCTGGGCTTACAAGAATGGAAGACCAGGTAAGGTTTATTCTGTGCTGGGGATTAGGCCTGGCCCTTGTACATACTAGGCAAGTACTCGATCAATTGAGCTACATCCCCAGTCCCAGATTAATTCTTTTCTTTTTTAGAAGAGGAAGGAAGGAAAGCTGAGAGGGAAAGAAACAAGTCCTTGCCATCTGTATGGCTCAAAAATGCATTGCCCAACAATTGGTTTGTTTGTTTGCTCTTGAGATAGCATTTTCCTATAGCACCAGCTGGCCTGGAAGACACTATATAGACCAGACTGGCTTCAGTCTGGGATTGACTCTTCCTCTCTTGTGCTGAGATTAAGTTATATACTTCCACATCTGGCTTTGGGTTTTATTTTATTATAATTTTTTTTTTGGTCTTTTTTGGACAGGGTCTCTCTTTAGTCCTAGCTGGCCTGGAACTCACTCTGTAGACCAGACTGGCCTTGAACTCAAGAGATCCTCCTGCCTCTGCCTCCCAAGTGCTGGGATTAAAGGTATGCACCACCATGCCCAGCTTTATTGTAATTTTTTAAAATTTGTTTTCTACACAAAAGCACAACTCTCACCTCAAAGGGGTGAGAAGTCAGCAAAGCCTTCTTGTTAGCTTGGAGGCCCTAAGACAGGAATCAAGATGGAGTGGACTGCAAGGTCCCAGTTCTCTTCTACCTAGGACTCTGTATTCTCGAAGGTGAGAGAAGAAAGCCTATTCAAGGCAGTGGCAGAGGCTGACAGCTGACGTGAAGATTACCAGATCTGAGTTTTCCCTTTAGGGTCCTCACCCGGCTCAACTGCCCAGATTCTAACCCTTCACCATTTCCCCTCTTTTCCTGTATAAGAGACCCCTAGCCCACCCTGGAGGCGTCTCCTTTGGTCTTTCACTCCCTGAGTTTCCCTTGCCCTCTTTCACTTCCACGCTGCATGTCCAAAAACTTTCTTTGCTCTGCACTCCTTTCACCCGCCATCAGGGTCTCCCTAGCACACATTTCCCTTCCCGTGGTATTTCTTTTCCCTTCCCTAATAAGGCCTGCCCTTTGTTTACTTTTAATTAGGGCCGATTTGGCTTTTCTCTAGGCTTCAGGAAACCTAACACTTCTTGTTCAAGAAATGTGACTGATATCCCCAAAAGAATCCTTCCTATGAGAGAACACAGGAGTTAAAAGTCAGGTTGTAAACAGGGCATGGTGGCACTTGCTTTTAATCCCAGCACTCAGGAGGCAGGGGCAGGGGCAGGGGCAGGGGCAGGGGCAGAGGCTCCACCTTCCCAAGCACCACCTCCAGCTGGCACCAAGTGTTCAAACACACAAGCCTGTGGGAGTCATTTCTTATCCAAATCACTACAGTTGTCTATATTCTTTTGTTGATATTTAATCTCAATCCCATCATGAATCAACCTAATCCTCCTTGTGATGTGGCACTGACAACTGTAACTCCAGTTCCAAGAGAATCCAATGGCTTCTTCTGACCTCCATGGACATATATATCACAGGTACACTTACATGCAGAAATACACACATTAAATAAAAATAACAAAATATTTTCACACGTGAATATTTAATAATTTAGTACTCCTCAGTCCTGCAATCCCAGTATTGAGGAAGAAGGGTCTCCACTTTGAAGTCAATCTAGGCTACATCTCTAAGATGAAGGCATGCCTAACCACACTGCCTTCTTCTAACTCTTCTTATTCTTATAATTATCATTATTATTAATTGAAACAGGGTCTCTCTGTAGCCCCATCTGTCTAGAACTCACGATGTAGACCAAGCTGAACTCTGAGCTACCATGCCCGAATCCTTAATTTATTTTTTTATTTGACATGTCTGATTGTTTTGCCTGAATGTATATAAGTGAGCCTGTGTTTATGAAATGGCAGAGGAGGCCAAAAAAGGATATGATACCCTGGAACTGGAGTTCCAGATGGTTGTTAGCCACTATGTGGGTGCTAGTTACAGAACCTGCCTTCTCTTCAAGATCAGTTAGTACTCTTATGCAAGACTGATCCCCAATTATATCCAATATTAAGCAAATAAAATTTCTCCTCCAAGCTTATGAGCCATATAATGATCAATAATATCTTTCTTTTTCTCAGACACTACTAGACACTTCCTGAAATTTGATCTTCTCTCTTCCATTTTTTAAACTAAACTGCCCCACAAAACCTTTATTATCATCAGTGTGGGGAGGACACAAGTGTCATGGAGTGGACATAGACATCAGAAGACAAGGTTGAGATGTCAGTTCTCTCCTTCCACCATAAGGGTCTCCCTGGAATCAAACCCATGTTGTCAGGCTTTTGTGGCATGCGTCTCTACCCACTGAGCCACTGATGGACCTTCCCTTTCATCATAACCTAACAACAGCAGGACTAACAGTATTGACATAGCTTTGATGCATGAATGTGTCTTCACCTTGGTGACTGTCAATTTGACTTAACTATACACTTTCTCTTCACACCAACAAAAGGGCAGGAGACAGTGAAACAGCAGTGGCCAAGGGCCTCAAAATGATTCTCCAACCCATGCCTGACTCAGTACTGTATGTACATACATACAGAAAAAACACACACATTAAATAAAATCTAAGAGAATACTAGACTTGAATCCTTGCTCAATTATTTCCCATCTATCTTTCTAAAAACACTTTATTGTTTTTTTTCCCCCTTTGGGGCTCTGTTTTGACACAGGGCCTATGTAACCCTGGCTGTCTTGGAACTCACTATGTAGAACAGGCTTGTCCCAATTCACAGAGACCCACCTGGATGTCTCCCTAATGATGGGATTAGCGGTGTGTGCTACCACACATGGCAACTAAAGGATGTTATAATTTGTGTATGTATACGTGTATGTGAAAATGTGCCATGAAATAGGAAGCCAGAGTAAATTCTTACCCTCCACCATGTGGGTCCTGGGGATTGAACCCAGAGCAACAGGCTCAGTGGCAAGTACTTTTATTTGCATACCAGTATGCTGGTTTGTCTGCATGTATTTAGTGTCCCACATGTGTACAGTGCCTCTAGCATCCAGAGAAGTGTTGGACTCTGTGGAACTGAAATCACAGGCAGTTGTGAGCATTTATGTAGGTGCTGGGAACCAAACCTGGGTCTTCTGCAAGAGCAGCCAGTGCTCCTCACCACTAGGCCATCTCTACAGAACAAGTATCTTTTCTTAATCTTATTTTTTGGACTTATAAGAGCTCTGGCTGCTCTTTTGGGAGACCCAGCTTTGGATCACAGTACCCACATGGTAGCTAATTGTGGGGAGCGGGTGTGGCAACAGTCCTAAGAAGGCACCCGAGACTTTAGCAAAGTTTTATGACTAACACCTGAGTCTTATGATTAACACCTGATTCCCTCCTACCTCCAAGTAAAGTCACGCTCACCGTTTGAGCTGTGCAGGTGCACCCTGAATACAAGATCAGGCCAGATGATACCAATAGACTAAGGCCACGCAACCTGGGCTGGGAAGGTGGATAAATAGAGGGACTTTCTAGATAGAGGGACTCTCTCTCCTTTCTAGTCTTAGGAGAGAAGCTTGCTTGCCTGAGGAAGGAGAAGGCTTGGAGAAGGGAGAAAGCTTGGAGAAGGAAGAAGGCTTAGAGGGAAAGACCTGAGGCTTAGAGGGAGAAGCTTGGAGAAGGAGAAAAGATGTGCCTGAATAAACCATTCTGACAAGACCTGCCTGCCTGAATAAACTGCTTTGAGAAGAACGAGCGAGAGGTGCTTTGTTGCTGCGGCTTTATACAAGTGTTTCCTACAAGTGTGCAAGTGTTTCCTACAGCTAATAACTGTGTGAATATACAGTCCCAGGGCATCCAACACCCTCTTCTGACTTCAGTGGGCATTGCATGCATATTACATACGTGCAGGCAAAACATTCATTCACATGTCTGAAAAAGATTTCAAAAAAAGTTCAAAGTCATCTTCTGCATAGCTAAGAAGTCCCAGGCTACGTAAGAACTGTCTCAGAAGGGAAAAGCAAACAAATGAGCAAACAAAAGAAGTCTTATAAGATTCTTTTATAAAATCCAAAGAGCCATACAAAGCTAGTCAAATGTGTACAGTCTTCCCTTCATATCCACAGACACAGCATTGTGGAACTGCAAATATTCGGTTAGTGCTCTTAACCACCATCTGACCAGCCTTTTTTTTCCTCTTAAATTAAAACAGGATTTCACTTGTGGCTCTGGCTGTCCTGGAACTTACTCTGTAGACCAAGATAGTCTTAAACTCACAAAGATGGTGTTTTTGCCACCACATGTGGCCTTTTTTTTTCCCTCGAATGGAAGACAACATGTCACTGAATTGCTGGGTACTCTTTTTATCTGCTGTCGTCCTACCTCAACTGAATAACTGGGGTTATAAATTTGTCCTAAGAGGCCTGGCTTTTTTTTCTTTATAGATGAAATTATAATCCTACACCATTTAGCATAATGTCTTCAGGGTACATCCCTGTTGTTACCTGTTACATATGCCAAGATTTCTTTTTTCTTTTTTTGGTTTGTTTTCACACTGGGTCAAGTCCCACCTGCTCTGAAACTCCCATAGATCCTCCTGCCTCGCCTTCCAGGTGATCGGATTAAAGGCATATGCCACCACAACCAGCCTGATTTCCTTTTTTATAATTTTCTGTCCTTGTTGTAGAAACAGGGTCTGTTTCTATAGTCCCAACTCACCTGGAACTCAGGCTGGTCTGAGTTCACAGAGATTCCTTCTGTCTCTGCATCTGCCTGACACCTGGCTGATTTCCCTCTTTCTTAAAGGGGAGTACTATTTCACGCTCTGGATAGACTGTAGAGGGCTTTGTTTATTCATGACTGCATGCAGAGACCAGCAGTGAGTTCAGACTTGTAGCTGTATCTAGGGTAAACTCAGTTCTGGGAGCATTAGGAAATGATACAATTGTTCAGGAGGTCCTTCCTGCTTAGTTCTCTGATGCAAATGATGGGTTTGTGTCCTTGTATTTCCTAGGACTGTGTGGTTTGGGCTTGGCTTTGGAGAGAGATTTTCTGCTGGCTTTTCATATACCCACAGGTGGAGTGATGGTTCAAGTCTAGATGAGCAGAGTTCAGTGGCTGCTGGAAGACTGTCATGGGGTGTGATCCTGATGTATAGGATAAGGCACATCCTGGAGGCTGTGAACATGAGTTCCAGGTTAGATCACTTATCTGGCATGAGTGAAACCTTGTATTTGATCCCCAGCACAAAGTGGGAGGGGCCAGTGCTGGATGGGGGCATGTTGAAATTTGGTAGGGTCTCACTGAAATCACCATGAAAGTAGAGTAGCTAACTTCTGATGGCCAGGTGTGGTATCCCTCACCTTTAACCCCAAAAGTGGGAATGCAGGAACTCTCTTGAGTTCAAGGCCAACCTGGTCTGTGTCATGCATTCCAGGCCAGCTGGGGTTACAGAGTGTTCTAGTTTCTTTTCAATTGCTGTGACAAAACACATTGACCACTACCAACTTAGGGAGGAAAGGGTTTATTCAGATCACATCTCCTGGGTCATAGTTCATCACTCAGGAAGCTCAAGGTAGGAACTCAGGGCAGGAAACTCGAGTCAGGAACTGGAGTATAGGCAATGGAGGAATGCTTCTTACTGGCTTGCTCCTCTGACCCATGCCCAGCCTGCTTTCTTATACTGTACACAACAACCTGCCCAGGGGTGGCACCACCTGTAGTGGGCTGGGCCCTCCCACTTTGCTCAACAATCAAGACAATACTCCACAGACCTGGTCACAGGCCAGTGCAATGGAGCCAAATTCTCCAACTGAGGCTCCCTCAACCGGGGTGTTCAAGTTGACACTAAAGCTATCCAGCACACAGAGAGTCCCTGTCTCAAAAGAGAGAGAAAAAAAGACTCTGGCTCAGGGTCTATGTTTCTGGGTTTTTTTTTTTTTTTTTTTTTTTTTTTTGGTCGTTTTCAGAGACAAAAAAAAAAAAAAAAGGGGGTCTGCAACCTGTAGCCCGCATCTGTCCTGGAGAACTCGAAACTCTGAATAACTAGCACTGGAGGGCCTTGTGAACTCGAAAAGAGCTGCCTGCCTCTGCGTCCTGAGTGCGTAGGATTAAAGGGCGTGCCTGTTGGGGGTAATCCCAAAGTGTTAATTTTAGAGTACAAACAGTGCCTGGGCCCTCTCAGTTGATAATAAAGTATGATTCCTTGGGGGGTGAATGCAAAGTTCTTCTATTTTTTTTCACAAATCTCATCAACACATCTTGATTGTATTAGGTCCCTTCTCTCTCTGTCACCACACAGCACTCTCACTGGATTTCATGCTTCTGTCCATACATGGTAAGGCCTATCAGGAGTCAAGTTTCTGTCTGAAAATATCCTTCCTTGTGAGTCCATGCATATCCTCTGGAGTCTGTCCACATTCCCTTAAAGAAGTCCAACTCGCTGGGCGGGGTGGAGCACACTTTAAGCCCAGTACTTGGGAGGCAGAGGTAGGCAGATTTTTTTCAGTTCAAAGGTCAGCAATGGTCAACAAGTGAGTTCCATGGACACCGGGGCTTGAGGCAGAACAAGCTCAAACAGATAAAAAACAAACAACAAACAAACAAACACAAAAATAAGAAGACAGTACGCTGGGTTGGAGTGATGGCTCAATGGTTAGGGGGAGAAAAACATAGCTATCGTGCTCTTCAAAGGTCCAGATTTGGTTCCCGGCGACTGCACGAGGGCACTGTAACTGCATGCCTAAGAGGGGTGCAATCCAGATGCCTGCTGCTAACCTCCATTACAATGCAATGACACCATTGTTCTTTTGTCTTTTTTTTTTTGAAATAGTATCTATCGAAGACAATGGACTCGCCTAATAGCCCCAGGACGAAGGGGCCTGGAACTCACTGCGGTAAGGGGAGGACAGAGAACATGGCCTATAGAACTCAAACAGAGAGCTGCGCTGGGGCGCAAGTCTTGCCGAAAGGGTCAACCACATAGTGATAGGATTAAAGGCATGTGACAACACACTCTGCTTAAAGATGGAATCTTACTGTCATTTGGAGTTTGGATAGGAGAATGAGAGCCCTCAGGTCCTCTGTAAAAGCGGTCGGAACAAGTCCTTAGATAGCAATAGCGAGAACCAATCGTTCTACAGCCTAACGACAAGTGTGCTTAAATATGGGGTGATGCTGACAATAGACTCAATAGGCAGAGGAAAAAATAAAATAATTTACAAAAAGAGCACTCTCGCGGCTCCCTCACTCAGCAGTGATCAGCTGGACCCACTGTTTCAGCTAACAGTGGGGTTTCCTGCCCACATCCCCTCTTCTCTGTGCTGAGTTTTTCTGGACTTAGTTGGTCATTATTCTAGAGGGAAGGGAAGGAAGGGAGGGGATAGGTTGCACATATGCGCGACCGACTGCTGTAAGTTACATATAAGCAACTCCCTCATAGCCGTGGATGTGAAGGGATGCCATGGTATCTCCAACCATAAAATCTTATAGGTGTCATCCCTGCACGCGCGGGAGATGAAGGCTTTCTCTTAACAATCTTTCCACCTTTATTCAATTGCTCCCTGTAGCTGCCCTGCCCACGTCATTCATGCTGTGGTCTTTTATATTTCCCCTTTTCTGCGACTTTGGGGTCCAGTGGTTGACTTTTGGCTTTAAGTCACCATCTGTTGGGGTGAGGAGGCTTCGCTGTGATATAAGAAGTAAGGAAGAGATGCATTAATATCCTTCTGTCCCCTGCTCAACCACATTCCCTTAGTCATAGGTGTAGAGGTTGCATGTCAGTTATCTATACATACTGGATCTCTGCAAGAGTACAGGTGCTCATAGAGGCCAGAAGAGTGTGTTGGATCCTTTGAAACTGCAGTTTTGGATGTTTTTTAGCTGTCATGTGGATGCTGTGGATCGTACCTGGGTCCTCTTTAAGAGAACTCATCTTTTGATTATTCTCGGTTTTTGAGACAAGGGTCTCCCTGACGCTCTAATGGCCTGAAACTCTCTATTGGTAGCCCTGTCTGGCATTGAACTCACAGTGGTCAGCCTGCCTCTATCTCCTGAGTGATGGCATGAAATGGCTGTGCCACTGGGAGAGCAAGGTGTGGAGAGGGTCCGCATGATAGCACCCGAGACTTTAGCAAAGTTTTATGACTAACACCGGAGTCTTATGATTAACACCTGATTCTCTCCTACCTCCAAGTAAAGTCCCGCTCACGTTTGGGCTGTGCAGGTGCACCCTGTATACAAAATCAGACCAGATGATACCAATAGACTAAGGCCAAGGCAACCTGGGCTGGGAAGGTTGATAAATAGAGGGACTTTCTAAATAGAGGGACACTCTCTCCTTTCTAGNATATATATATATATATATATATATATATATATATCCCTATTTTCCCCTGGTTAAATGAGTCTGCAGGCGCTCACAGTCTGCCTGCTTTTCACCCCACTCCTGGTGTCTGTGTGAGACTCCACCAACTACTCAACCCCATTTCTCAGCCGTGACCCAAACTTCTCCAGCTGGCACAGAGGAGGTTACCAAAACACCTCCCAATAATGCCTGCCAGAACTGAACCTATAAGAATCCAGAAGAGCCAGAGAGTCCATAATTAGGGCTGGTTTCATAGGAACAGTTTGGTCTATCTTCAGGAAAGTCAGAGACATTTTATCCTCTGAGACCAGCAGGCTCAGACATGCTGTGTCTAGATCCAGAGTGATTTCTTCTCTGAACTTCTGCCTAATTTCCTGCAGAGTGGAAAACAGAGGAGGAAAGAGGTGCTCTTTCTTTATTAACTCAATTGAACAGGAAACTGGGGGCTTCAGAGTCCCACGCTTGTGGAAGATGCTTTTGCTGTCCACCACAATTGACCCCTGAACTCTTTACTTCCATCTCTCTGACTACACCTTGGAATGAACCAAAGTGAACTCAGAAACCCACTTGTGAGTAGCTCATGACTGTAGTAATGGGCAGCTTCTTCAACGGTCCTCACCTGGTGGGCAGGCCGCTGGGTGCACAAGGTACACAGAAGCTTCATGTCTTTCTCACAGAAATGAACAGGACTTGTTTGTGTACCTCACACAATGGAATCTTCTCCTGTGCCCCCCTGTTGAACCTACTGAAGAGTTGTTTGTTTGTTTTGGAGACAAGGTCTTGTGTAGCTTATGCTGGTCTGGAAGTCTATATGTAAACAAGGATGATTTTCAACTTCTGATCCTCCTGCTTCTAACTCTAGGATTACAAATACGTATCACGTTGTCCAGTTTCCCCGGGACTGGGGATCTTCCCAGGGTTCTGTGAGTGCCAGGCAAGCACTGAATCAACTGAACTAGCCTCCAGCAGCACACCTCCTTTTTTTTCAGTTCCTTTCTATGCCAGCCAGGTCAAGCCTACCTCTGCACTGTAGCCCCTGTCTGTGCTGTGGAGTCAGCAGCCTCTGGCAGAAGCTACAGTTCACAGGGAAGGACAGAGGGCCAGGGATGCACTCAGCTCAGGCCTCTGCAGTCCCAGGGGAAAGGTCCATTTTCTGATTGGAAATAGAGGTAGAGGGGAATCTTCTGTTTCCTTACCAGTCATGAAGGACTAGGTAAGTCAGGAAGGTTCACACAGGTGCCAATGAGATTCTGTTTCTCAACTGGGGCCTGGCCCACCTGTCCTGACTGAATAATAGGAAATTCCCTTGCCTAGAGCCCAGAGTTCTGAAATACTTGCTCATTGGCTGCTTGGTTCTGCCCTCCCTCATCAATGGGAGAAGCCACCAGGCTTTGGGAGGTCATTCCTAGAGCTGTATAAAGGCCTTGGGTACAGCAGCATCCCCAGTGTGCTGCTAGAACCTGCTTTGTAGCTCTGATTGGGAGACTCTTGAACAGGAGTCTTCATGTCTACCCATTTCCAGGTGAGAGAAATACCTGGCCCTATGGGGGTGGGAGGCAGGAGGCAGGAAGACTCAGTGGTCCAGAAGGCCTGCTCATTGCTCATTGTGTAAGACACCGTGTAGAATCAGCTCTCACAAGGGAATGCGACTCCAAAATTCCAAATCAGGTCATTTTGTGTTTCTTTTTTGCTTTTTGTTCTTTCACTCTCTCTGCTTGGCTTCACGTGTTAACCTTGACATATCTGGGAAGAAAGAACCTCAAGTGGGGACTTTCCTCTATCAGACTGACCTGTGAGCTTGTCTGTGAGACATTGTCTTTATTGAGTAATGTGAGATAGCCCACTGTGGGCTTGACGGTGCCTCCCCTGGGAAGGTAGACAAGAAAATAGTCTGGGTGGATAGAGAAAATGTGGTACATCCTCACAATTTCTATGGATCGGTAAAGAAAGATAACATCATGACCTTTGCAGGTAAATTGATGGAGCTAGAAGATATTATGTTAAGTGAAGTAACACAGTCCCAGAAAAACAAAGGACGAATGATGGCCCTCATTTGTGGATGCTAGCACCAAGTACCTAGTTGTAAGGCAAACTGAGCAACGCTAATGTTATATTCCTCATGATCTGAAAACAACTGTGCTCTTATATTGTGAATCCCTTAACATATTCTAGAATTAACCTACCATTTATTTTCAGACTTAGGCATTTTTGGTGTATGGGTGGAGGGTATGTATGCATATTTTATAGTAATATAAAACCAAAAGAATGGGGGGGGGAATAAGCTGGACACAGGCCAGAGGAGCAAGCCAGTAAGCTGCATTCCTCCAGGTGATGTCTCTAGTTTTCTGACTTGAGTTACTGCCCCTGAGTGAGCTCAAAGACAGACCTTACTTTAGAGTTGTAAGGTGGAATAAACCCTTCCCTCCTCAAGTTGGTATGGTGCTGTGTTTAAGCAGGTGTGCCTGCACCAGCCTGATCCGCCTGCCTCTGGCTCCTTGGTGTTGGAACTCCAGGCAAGCACCACAATGTCTAGATTTGGTTTTCTATACAGCATCTCACTACATACCCTTGGCTAGCTTGGAAGTCACTATGTAGAACAGGCTAATCTCAAACTGAGAAAAGCATTTCTGCCTCCAGCATTCTAGGAATAAAGGCATGCGCCACTCCACCTGGCCTTGACTTCCATTAAAAACAACAGCTGGGTGTGGCGGCACACGCCTTTAATCCTAGCACTCGGGAGGCAGAGGCAGGTGGCTCTTTGTGAGTTCAAGGCTAGCCTGGTCTACAGAGTGAGTTCCAGGACAGCTGGGGCTACAGGGAGACCCTGTCTCAAAAACAAAACAAAAAAGAGTGTAAGCTAGGCTTAATCCTAGGACTCCAGAAGCAGAGGAAGGAGGATCTCTGAGTTGAAGGCTACCCTTGTCTACGTAGCCAATTCTAGGCCTACTGAGACCACAGAGAGAATGTCACAAAAAGACCAAAAACAAAACAAAACCAAAAACAACCCAAACAATCCAAACACTAAACTGTATTGCTTGCTTATATGGAAGTACATTGATGTCATGCAATGCCCTCAGGGTCAGAAGAGGGTGCTGGATCCTCTCAAACTGGAGTTACAGATAGCTCTTGGTTCCCTTTGGGAACTTGGAATTGAACCTGGGTTCTCATGCAACAGGAGCCAGTGCTCTTAATTGCTGAGCCAACTCTCCAGGGCCAACTCTCCAGGGCCAACTTATATTTCTTTTGCTTGTATTTTTTTTTTTATATTTTATTTTTTTGTGCGTGCATGAATGTACTGTCTGCATGTAGGTTTGTGCACCTGTGTCGTGCAATGCCACGGAGGTCAGAAGAGGGTCTCGGATTCCCCTGGAACTGGTGTTCTCCTGGAATTGGAGTTACAGACGGTTCTCGGCCGCCATGTGGGTGCTGGGGATCGAACCCGGGTCCTCTGCAAGAGCAGCTGGTGCTCTTAACCGCTAGGCCATCTCTCCAGCCCCTGCTTCTATTTCTTTTTGACAGTCAACATAGCCCCAGCCTGCCTGGAAGTCAGGATGTAGACCAGGCTGGCCTTGATCTCACAGAGATCTGCCTGCCCCAGCCTCCCAAGGCCTGGAGTTAAAGGTGAGAGCCACCAAGCCTGGAAATGTAAACTTCTTAATGATTAATGATGCTGCTCATTGTTTCCCATACATCCTCTTGAAAATTTTACAATTATTTGTCTATTTTTGCTTCATTTCTTTCTTTTACAGTGCTGGGGATCTGAACTAGGATCTACTTGGATCATAGTTGGTCTTCAATTTCTGAGATCAAAAGATCTTGCTTCCTCAGCCTTGAGAGTAGGTGGGATAACAGGTGTGCCCACTGTGCCCAGCTCTGCTTAATTTTTATTCTAGAGTAGTCTCCTGCCACAGCCTCCCATATCCTGGGATTATAGGCCTGAGCCAGCTGTTATAGGTGTGTGCGTTTAAGATTTTTAACTAGAGCTGGGCGTGGTGTTGCACGCCTTTAATCCTAGCACTTGGGAGGCAGAGGCAGGTGGATCTTTGAGTTCAAGGCCAGCCTGGTCTACAGAGTGAGTTTCAGGCAGCTGGGGCTACAGGGAGACCCTGTCTCAAAAAGACAAAAAAGAAAAATATTTTTAACTAGAGACAGGTGTGGTGGTACATGCCTTTAATCCTAGCAGTTGGGAGGCAGAGGCAGGTGGATCTTCGTGAGTTCAAGGCCAGCCTGGTCTACAGAGTGAGTTCTAGGACAGCTGGGGCTACAGGGAGACCCTGTCTCAAAAAGACAAAAAAGAAAAAAAAAAGATTTTTAACTAGAGACAGGTGTGGTGGTGCATGCCTTTAATCCTAGCAGTTGGGAGGCAGAAGCAGGTGGATGTTTGTGAGTTCAAGGCCAGGCTGGTCTACAGAGTGAGTTCCAGGACAGCTGGGGATACAGGGAGACCCTGTTTCAAAAAGACACACACACACACACACACACACACAAGATTTTTAACTGGAGCAAGGTGTGGAGGTACATGCCTTTAATCCAGTACTCAGGAGGCAGAGGCAGAGGCAGGCAGATTTCTGTGAGTTCAAGGCCAGCCTAGTCTACATAGCAAGCTCCAGGCCAGCTGGGACTAAATGGAGACCCTGTCTCAAAAAGACCAAAAAAAATTAACTGGGCAAAGGGAGCATGCCAGGAAGAGTTTGTGGTGTCAAGAAACCTTGTGAGGGTTCAGGAGATCAAACCCTGGTCATCAGGCTTGGGTGCTCGGCCCCTTGCTAGGTGAGCTATCTCAGCCGCCTGTCTGTTCTTTTTTTTTTTTTTTGAGACCAGGTCTCAGTATATAACCTTTCCTGTCTTGGAATTGACTATATAGATCAGGCTAGTCTCCAACTCGATTCACCTGCCGCTGCTTCCCAAGGGCTGGGACTACACCATGCCTGGAATATTAGTGTTTCAAATAATGAAGATCCTTTTCATGTTCAATAGAGAAATATACTGAAATGGATTTCATGTGTCTGCCAGCAGACAGTATTTGAGGCCACGGCAGAGGGAGCTGGTCTCTTTTTTTTCTCCTGCGGATTGCCTCTCTCGTCTGGTGAGTTTGTCTTGCTGCTGTGATCAACCTTTCGGATCCCAGCGTGTACTGAGACCGGCAAATCTCCTGGAATCCATTCGGGCCTTCAGCACTAGATTGGGACTACTGAGACATCCAGCCTTGCGGACTGAGCAGTTCCCTGGATTCTCGGCCTTTCCAGTGTGGTGCAGCTACTGTTGGACTCCTTGAACTCTGTCACGTGAGCAAATCAATAAATTGTATATAGCTATATATTCGTCCTGTTGCTTCTGTTTCTTTAGAGAACCCTGACTAATACAGATTTTGGTACCAGAAGTGGTTCTAGAGAAACAGAATTGAAAGGATGAATTTCTTTAGTGGGCTTGGTAGTCTCTGGAGCCAGCTCTCCAACCCAATGAAGCCTAGAGTTACTGAAGGCTCTCCTGGTGGCATGAAGAGGAATGATAATCCTTGGTGCAGACTATTTGATCTAATTATGAAGATAGATCCATTTGACTCACCTAACTCACCTCTTGTGAGAAGCAAGGAATTTAGTGACTCTATATATAAAACGTTCGAGAAATTGCAGAAAAATCAGGAAAATAATGATGTTGCCTTGTTGCTCCTAGCATGTCTGGATAAACTGTTAGACGAAAATATGGAGCTCGGTGATAAAAATGACCAGCTCCGGATTCGAAACAACAGTTTAAAGGTTTCCAAGTGTGCTCTGGAAGAGAATCTTCTCTCCAGCAGCCAAAGAGCTAAAGCAGCAGAAAATCAAGCTGGAGCCCTTATTATACGGTTGGCTGATTTACAACGCAAATTTAATTCCCAGCCACGAAAAGTGTCAGCAGTTAAAGTGAGAGCACTGGTGGGGAAAGGGTGGAACCCTGAAACTTGGGATGGAGATGTGTGGGAGAACTATGATGATGAGGATTTTGAACCCTCGGATTCTGAGGGATTTTCTTTATCTGAGGAATTAACCTCCCCACCCTCAGCAGAGAATCCACACCCTGCAGATCCCTCCTCCCCACCCTTGCCTGAGGAAATTAATCCCCCCCTCCCAGTGGGAGCTGATGTCCCTCAGGGCCCAACAATTGTTGCCTCTAGACCTATAACCAGATTGAAGTCTAAGCAAGCCCCTCAAGGTGAGATAGAAAGTGTGGTCCACGAGGAGGTGCGATATACTACTAAAGAAATTAATGAGTTTGCTGATTCATTCCGGCAGAAGCCTAAGGAATATGTGTGGGAATGGATTTTAAGGGTGTGGGATAATGGTGGAAGGAATATAAAATTGGATCATACTGAGTTTATCGATATGAGCCCACTGAGTAGAGATTCTAGGTTTAACATGGAAGCTCGAGCAGTTAAAAAAGGTGTTAAAAGTTTATTTGAATGGTTGGCTGATGTATTTATTAAAACATGGCCTACTAACAGCGAGTTAGAGATGCCTGATATTCCTTGGCTTAGTATTGATGAAGGGATTGTGAGGGTCAGGCAGATGGGCATGCTCGAGTGGATTCGAAGTGTAAAACCACATTCTCCACAATATGAGGACCCAGAGGACATGCCACTCACTGAATTTATAAGATGGAAAGTACTGAGAGAGACACCAGAACATTTGAAGAGCTTTGTTTTTGCTCTATTTCTTATGCCAGATCTTACAGTTAGAGAAGTTGTGGCTCGTTTGCATAAATTAAATGTACACGTAGTAGGTCTAACAGGACCTCAGGGTAGGCGTCAGGTGGCAGCACTGAATCGCAGAAGGCCAGATGAGCGTAGTTACAGTAATTATCATAATGGGTGGCAAAGGCAAAACAATACCTATAATGGCATGACCCGAAATGATCTTTGGAACTGGCTAATTAATCATGGTGTTCCCAGGAACCAAATACATAAGAAGCCTACTAAGTTTTTATTTGATCTGTATAAGCAGAAAAGCTCTAGAACGAATGACAGGAAGTCAACATTTGATTTTAGGAGTAGCGAATCCCGCCCAGTTGACCGGTTTCCAGACTTGAGACAGTTCACAGACCCAGAACCCCTTGAATGAAGGGGTGGCCGGGTTCCAGTGAGGAAGGACCTTGTCACAATACCAAAGAGTTATGCTGTTTGCCTTCCTCCTGTCCTTCCCCAGAGGGACCTGAGGCCTTTTACTAGGGTAACTGTACACTGGGGAAAAGGAAATAATCAGACTTTTCGAGGCCTATTGGATACTGGTTCTGAGTTGACACTGATCCCAGGAGACCCTAAAAAGCATTGTGGCCCTCCGGTTAAAGTAGGGGCCTATGGAGGTCAGGTGATAAATGGAGTTTTGGCTGAAGTCCGACTCACGGTGGGCCCAGTGGGTCCCAGAACGCATCCCGTAGTTATTTCCCCAGTCCCAGAATGTATAATTGGGATAGATATAATTAGAAATTGGCAGAATCCCCACATTGGTTCCCTGATCTGTGGAGTGAGGGCTATTATGGTTGGAAAGGCCAAATGGAAACCATTGGTGTTGCCTCTACCAGGGAAAATAGTGAACCAAAAACAGTATCGTATCCCTGGAGGGATTGCGGAGATTAATGCCACTATCAAGGATTTGAAAGATGCAGGGGTGGTGATTCCTACCACATCTCCATTTAACTCTCCAATTTGGCCTGTGCAAAAGACAGATGGATCATGGAGAATGACAGTTGACTATCGAAAACTCAACCAAGTAGTGACACCAATTGCAGCCGCTGTACCAGATGTGGTGTCCTTACTCGAGCAGATTAATATGTCTCCTGGTACCTGGTATGCAGCTATTGATCTGGCCAATGCTTTTTTCTCAATACCGGTTCATAAGGACCACCAGAAGCAATTTGCTTTCAGCTGGCAAGGCCAACAGTATACCTTTACTGTCTTACCTCAGGGGTATGTTAACTCTCCAGCGTTGTGCCATAACTTAGTTAGAAGGGATCTTGATCGCCTGACTCTTCCACAAAATATCACACTGGTCCACTATATTGATGATGTTATGTTGATTGGACCCAGTGAACAGGAGGTAGCAGCTAGCCTAGACTTGTTGGTAAAGCATATGCGCATGAGAGGATGGGAAATAAATCCAACTAAAATTCAAGGGCCATCTACCTCGGTGAAGTTTCTAGGAGTTCAGTGGTGTGGAGCATGCAGAGACATTCCTTCTAAGGTAAAGAATAAGTTGTTGCACCTGGCCCCTCCCTCCACCAAGAAAGAAGCACAACGTCTGGTGGGTCTTTTTGGATTCTGGAGGCAGCACATTCCTCATCTGGGTGTGTTACTACGACCCATATATCAGGTGACTCGTAAGGCAGCAAACTTTGAGTGGGGCTTGGAACAGGAAAAGGCTCTTCAACAGGTCCAGGCTGCAGTGCAGGCTGCTCTGCCCCTAGGGCCATATGATCCAGCAGACCCAATGGTGCTTGAGGTATCAGTGGCAGATAGAGATGCTGTCTGGAGTCTGTGGCAGGCTCCCATAGGGGAATCACAGCGGAGGCCCTTGGGATTTTGGAGCAAGGCTCTACCTTCATCTGCAAACAACTATTCTCCTTTTGAGAGACAGCTCTTAGCCTGCTATTGGGCCTTAGTGGAAACTGAACGTTTGACAATGGGCCACCAAGTCACCATGCGACCTGAGCTGCCCATCATGAGCTGGGTGTTATCTGACCCACCAGACCATAAAGTAGGACGTGCACAGCAACAGTCCATTGTCAAATGGAAGTGGTACATACGGGACAGGGCCCGGGCAGGCCCTGAGGGCACAAGCAAGCTACATGAAGAAGTTGCCCAAATGCCTATGGTTCCCACTCCTGTTACAATGTCTCCTGGGCTTAAGCATGCACCTATGGCTTCATGGGGTTTGCCCTATGATCAGTTGACTGAGGAAGAGAAGACTAGGGCCTGGTTTACTGATGGTTCTGCACGCTATGCAGGCACCACCCAGAGGTGGACAGCTGCAGCATTACAGCCAATTTCTGAAACAACCCTAAAGGACACTGGTGAAGGAAAGTCTTCACAGTGGGCAGAACTTCGGGCAGTGCACATGGTTGTGCATTTTGCCTGGAAGGAGAAATGGCCAGAGGTTCGATTATATACTGATTCATGGGCTGTAGCCAATGGTTTGGCTGGATGGTCAGGGACTTGGAAGGAGCATGACTGGAAAATTGGTGAGAAAGACATTTGGGGAAGAAGTATGTGGATAGAGCTCTCTGAATGGTCAAAGGATGTGAAGATACTTGTGTCTCATGTAAATGCTCATCAAAAGGTGATCTCAGCAGAGGATGAGTTTAATAATCAAGTAGATCGGATGACTCGTTCTGTGGATTGTCAGCCTCTTTCTCCAGCTATCCCTGTTGTTGCTCAATGGGCCCATGAACAAAGTGGTCATGGTGGCAGAGATGGAGGTTATGCATGGGCTCAACAGCATGGACTCCCACTCACTAAGGCTGATCTGGCTACAGCTGCTGCCGAGTGCCAGATTTGCCAACAGCAGAGACCAACATTGAGCCCCCGATATGGTGCTATTCCCCGGGGTGACCAGCCAGCAACCTGGTGGCAGGTTGACTACATTGGACCACTTCCATCATGGAGGGGACAGCGTTTTGTTCTTACAGGAATAGATACTTATTCTGGTTATGGATTTGCCTTTCCTGCACGTAATGCTTCTGCCAAAACTACCATCCAGGGACTTACGGAATGCCTTATCCACCGTCATGGTATTCCTCACAGCATTGCTTCTGACCAAGGAACTCACTTCACAGCCAAAGAAGTGCGACTGTGGGCCCATGGTCATGGTATCCACTGGTCTTACCATGTTCCCCACCACCCAGAAGCAGCTGGCTTGATAGAACGATGGAATGGCCTCTTGAAGACACAGTTACAGCGCCAATTAGGTAGCAATACCCTGGAGGGCTGGGGCAAGGTTCTCCAGCAAGCAGTATATGCTTTGAATCAGCGTCCACTATATGGTACTGTTTCTCCTATAGCCAGAATTCATGGGTCCAGGAACCAAGGGGTGGAAGTGGGAATGATTCCACTCACTATCACCCCTAGTGACCCAGTAGGAAAATTTTTGCTTCCTGTACCCACGACCTTGCGTTCTGCTGGTCTAGACGTTTTGGCTCCAATGGGGGGAGTGCTTTTGCCAGGAGATACAGCAAACGTTCTATTGAACTGGAAGCTAAGACTTCCCCCTGGCCACTTCGGGCTTCTACTGCCTTTAAGCCAACAGGCTAAGGAAGGAATAACAGTAGTAGGAGGAGTGATTGATCCAGACTACCATGGGGAAATTGGACTTTTTCTCCACAATGGGGGCAAGGAAGATTATGTCTGGAAGGCAGGAGATGCTGTAGGGCGCCTTCTGGTGCTACCATGTCCTATGATTAAGGTCAATGGGAAACTCCAACAACCCAAACCAGACAGGACAATAAATGGCCCAGACCCTTCAGGGATGAAGGTATGGGTCACTCCTCCAGGGAAAGAGCCAAGACCTGCAGAGGTGCTTGCTGATGGCGGAGGAAATACAGAATGGGTAGTAGAAGAAGGTAGTCATAAATATCAGCTGAAGCCACGGGACCAGTTGCAGAAACGTGGATTATAATAGATATTAACCTTCGTCCTATTTGGTTAAGAATGTGCTTGTTTATATATGTATATATATATATGTATATATGTATGTATATTAAGTGGATACTTGTGTTCCCTTTTGAATGTGCAACTGAGATATGTGTTAAGTGTTGTCATATTTAGGTTATTAGATACTGAAGGACTAAGTGTTCCTCAAGGACATTACCACCTACTCTAAGATATAATGCTTTGCTATTGCACATGAGACACTTATAACATGTTAGGTGGAATTATGACCTTGCCATTGTTTGCAATTGACATTTAAGCATAACATAAGGAGAGGCTATTTATTGGGTGTCAAGTTGACAAGGGGTGGACTTGTGATGGTTAATCCTGGGTGTCAACTTGACTGGACTAAGGAACAAATAAGAGAAAAGGGTCTTCTGATTGGACCACCTCAACCCGGATGGCCCACCCCAAATGTGGGCGTTACCTTCTGCCGGCAGGCAGTATAAAAGGCCACGGCAGAAGGAGCTGGTCCCTTTTCTCCTGCAGCTTGCCTCTCTCATCTGGTGAGTTTGTCTTGCTGCTGTGATCAACCTTTCGGATCCCAGCGTGTACTGAGACCGGCAGATCTCCTGGAATCCATTCGGGCCTTCAGCACTAGATTGGGACTACTGAGACATCCAGCCTTGCGGACTGAGCAGTTCCCTGGATTCTCGGCCTTTCCAGTGTGGTGCAGCTACTGTTGGACTCCTTGAACTCTGTCACGTGAGCAAATCAATAAATTGTATATAGCTATATATTCGTCCTGTTGCTTCTGTTTCTTTAGAGAACCCTAATACAGTGCTCATAGTGATATCTGTGGTTTAAAATGGGAAGTGAAGCTGGAGTGTTGAGTAGTCTGTAAACCCATCACTTGAGAGGAAGGATGAGGCAGGGCAATCTGACCTTCAGGCCACCTCTTGTCCATTGGAAATTCAAGGCAAGCAAGCTACTGTGTCATAGAGTTTAAACTGCAAGAATAGGGCCGAGGAGATGGTTTACTGGGCAAGAGTGCTTGCTGCACAAATATGGGGAGCTGAGTCAAATCCCAAGTACCCACATAAGAATCTGGGGATGGCCGTGCATGCCTTTCATACAGTGCTGTGGAGGACAGAGTTGGGAGCCTTGTGCTGGGTTACAGGCATGCCCAGACATTCTCAGCTCGAACTCTGAACTTAGCCCAAGACTGACTGGAAGAAATATTGTAACCTTTTTTTCACAGGATTAACTGGGGATGCTGGGATTTTCAAGCTTGGGTACCAGACTTTAAGAGTAGAGACTATTAAGCACTTTTCCACAGTCCCTCTGGAGTGTCCTAACTAGGGCAGGAACCTAGTTCTGAAGCCAAGACTCTTTTGCAGTTGCATGGAGCACTTGGTGGGTGGGTTGCTGGCCATGAGAACAACCACAGCCAGTGGTCATCTCAAGGTGGTGCTGAGCAGGGCTGCAGGGAAAATGAAAGTGCTTTGTAGATCTTTTCTTTTTAGAAGTTTTTCTTTTTCTTTTTTTCTTTTTTCTAGGACCAACTGGGCACTTTACAGTGGTGGCTGTTTGCTGACCAAAAGAATTCCTGAATTTGGCTTCATTTACACTAGTAAAGTTCTGAAGAAAGCACAGCCTCAGTTTTAACTCAAATCCTCCTCAACAGCTTTAGAAACACACAGAGCTGCAGCTACATAGGCTTCCCCAGCCCTGCTGACTTCCTGACAGTCTCCTTGAAGAGCCTCCTCTACCAGCTCGTCCACCACTTGCATCAGGTCCACACCAGAGTCCACAGGCACAGGCATCAGAGGAGGCAGCTCGGGCTGCAAGAGCTTTGTCCCCCATTCCTCTCCTCTTCCACTCCCTGCTATGTCCACACCAGACCTCTGAGTGCTGACGGACAACTCTACAGCCAGGCACTCCCCGATGTACTTGTTCTGGGCATTGAAGCTGCTGCACACAGGGCTGTGGCCAGGGACAGGAGACAGCGGCCCTCCATTCACCATTTCTCCAATGGACACCATCAGCTTCCTGGCAATGGATTCTGACTTCCTGGCCTTGGATAATCCCTTGGGTTCCCAGAATGCCAACTGACTCAGCTCCACCCTGCCATCAGCCACAGCGAGGCCATGGTCATTGAGGAAGTCTGTTGCCTCTTGGCAATCTCTGAAGAACAGCATGCGGACAGCACCATCCAGGGGGAAGAGAGTGGGTCGCCATCTGTTCACAGTGTAGGCAACATTGAGTGCCCGGAGGGCATCCTTCCGCATCTGACTAAAGTAATGGTGCAATGGGCAGGCATTCAGGAAAGAAGCTGACTGCACCAGGTGGAAAAATCTCACAAAATTATGACTGTGGAATGCAGCAAAAGCCTGCAGAGCAAAGCCCACCTCAGGGGAGTTTCTGACATCAGGGTGGAACTGCTGCACTTCTCTCAGGATGTCATCTCCTATGTTGAGTTTGAGAAGAACACGGTAGCCCTGGAACTCTGCTTCTCTGGCACAGAAGATGCCCTGGTTCCTCAGTCCTGGTACATTGTCTTCAGACGGTGTAGACACGTAGTCATGGTCTGCTCGTTGAGATTGGCATCAAAGGAGGATGTGGACTCCTTGCACATGAAGTGTGCACAGTGGATGTGAAATCGGGTGCACTTCTCCATCAGGGATGCTGCGAGGGGATCACACAGGCTCTGCAGTGCCATGTCCTTGTGAATGCCTCGTGTGCGGTCCCACAGGAAGTCATACCACTCCCTCAGTCTGCCTACCTTTTGGTCCATGATCTGGGTCATCAGGTAGTCCATGGTCCTGCTGAGGACTGCTGCGGGCCTCACCTCATGTGGTAGGGCTCCTTCCTGATCCACAGATGACGGCCTGTACTCCTTCACAGCTGCTGTGTGGTTCAACTTGCCAGGCCTGGGGAAGTTCAAACAGTCAGCTGATTTCTGATCTCCCAAATATAACTGGTGGATATTTAGAAGACTTGGCTTCTTCCCTGTAGTCCCAGCTGGCCTGGAACTCACTCTGTAGACCAGGCTGGCTTTGAACTCACAGGGATCCACATGCCTGAGTGTTGGGATTAAAGCGACTTCACCAGACCTGGACCATAGGCATATCCTTATGTAAACCTTTCCCCTTCTTAGCCAGATACATGATCAAAAAAATGCACCACAGCAAACTTTTTGCTAAGCCTGGTGAAGATTCACTGTACTTTAATAAATTTGCCAAAGTGTTTCTGCAGGATGGTTCTGCCTTTGTGATAATCAAGAATGTTCTTACGTTGGATTGCTATCGATTCCAAAGGAGATAAGCCCCCAAGACTGACTGTGCTCTCAGTGGTTTTACTTTGGCGCACAGATGTTCCCCTTAAAGAATCTTTTTGTGTGTGTGTATGAATGTACTGTCTGCATGTAGGTTTGTGCACCCGTGTCGTACAATGCCACAGAGGTCAGAAGACGGCATTGGATTCCCCTGGAACTGGAGTTCTCCTGGAATTGGAGTTACAGACAGTTCTTAGCCGCCATGTGGGTGCTGGGGATCGAACCCAGGTCCTCTGCAAGAGCAGTCGGTGCTCTTAACCGCTAGGCCATCTCTCCAGCCCAGGGAATCTTTTATATCTCTACCTCTTTATTCACCCCTGGAAGCCAGGAAGGTGCCAGAGTAGATGGACTCCCTCCTGGCACAGCCACAAGATCACCCTCTCCAGATGCCACAAAACCACATTCCTTTCTAGACTCCATGCTGCCCAGATGGCCTACCTCTTTATTGCTTTGGAAGACATCCTTGTATTGTCTGACCAAAGAACCACCCCAGAGTGTATTCAGGTGAGGGGTCATTTAGCTGGAGGAAGGTCGCCCCTAGGCAGACGGTCTGAGTCTTCTGCTTTGTGGCCATGTCTCCTTGGAGAATGATCCTGGTCAGCTTTTCTTTTCAGTCCTTTCATGAGGCTGGAAATGGATCAACCTGGGAACCAGGGTGCTTGGAACCAAACTCGGGTCCTCTGGAAGAACATCCAGTGAACCTAACTGCTGAGCCATCTCTTCAGACCCCATTTTAAAATTTTGAGACAGGATTGGTGAAGCTGTCCAGTCTGTAGCCAAGGCAGGCCATGAACTTGTGATCCTCCTGCTGCAGACTCCTGTGTGGCTGGGATTGCAGCTATGCTCCCCCAGGCTGGGCTCCCAGGGCAAAGCTTCTCAAAGGGGGTGTTCTAGTTTGTCTTCCATTGCTGTGACAAAAGACTCTGACCAACACCAACTTGGGGAGGAAAGGGTTTATTCAGCTTACATCTCCTGGGTCACAGTTCATCACTCAGGGAGCCCAAGGCAGGAACTCAGGGCAGGAACCTGGAGGCAGGAGCTGAAGCACAGGCCATGGAGTTGTGCTGTTCACTGGCTTGCTCCCCCGGCTTGGCTCATGCCCCACCCACCTTCTTATATGGTACACAACATCCTGCCCAGGGTGGCACCACTCATTGTGGGCTGGGCCCTCCCACACTGCTTGACCATCAAGACAATACTCCACAGATGTGGCCACAGGCCAATCCAATGGAGCCAATTCCTCAATTGAGGCACCCTCAACCCAGGTGTGTCAAATTGACACTAAAGCTGTCCAGAACAGGGGGGTTTTCATTCCATGTGTGGTTGAATGACTAAATATGAAGGATGTGCAGGATTTGGCAGCAGTGAAAGTTTCTGAACAGGCAAAACCAAGGAACTTAATTCACAATCATGCACATATGAAACAGGGTGTCTCTGGCTGTGCTCGCTACTGTTACTTTGTGAGACTTCAGTGCAGCCTTCATTCTGAGCATATATAAGCATGCTGTGCACTGTGATAATGTCATGTAATGCCAAGGAACCCTTGTGGGACACAGCAAATACCATGGGCTTGTGTGGAGGTCAGAAGGCAATGTGTGTAAATCTGTTCTCTCCTCCCACCATGTGGGTTCTGGATATCAACCTCAAGTGTTATGATTTGCTAGTAGGCCCCTTTAACGACTAAGCCATTTTGTCAGTCTTTTGTCTCTTGAGGTGCTGAGCTTGAACCCAGGGCTTTGTGAAAGCTAAGTAGTTTATATAACATACCCCTGGCTCATTGTCAAGGCTTCTGACTTCTGAGGTGAAATCCTTGAGAACACGTGGCTTAGCTTGTCCATTGAAGTATTTGGGTTGGGTGTTGGGACACATGCCTGAAATCCCATCAGCAGGGAGGCTGAGGTAGTGATAAGCCAGGCAGGGCTTATTTAACTCAAACTTTTTTTTTTTTTTTTTTAATTTAAGACTGGTCTGTCCATAGCCCAGGCTGGCCTGGAGTTCACAGAAATCCACATTTCCCTGACTCCCCAGTGCTGGGATTGAAGGCATGGCTCAGTGAACCAGGTAGAAATGCTGGTCATGGTGGGTTGGTCTCCTAATCCCAGCCCTGTAGAGGCACAAACAGAAAGGGGACCATTGAGGATGAGGGGGAAAAGGGAAATGGTTAGAAAAATGTAAGTTATAATATATGTGAATGACATGTAATGAAGCCGATCATTTTATAAACTAGGAAAATATACTGTTTTGGAGACAAGTTCTCACTTTGTAGCACTAGCTGGCCTAGAACTTGCCATGTACACCAAGCTGGCCTGGAACTCAGAGCTGCATGCCTCTGCCTTCTGAGTGCTGGAAAAAGGTTTGTGAGGTCACATCCAGCTGGAAAATATTTTCTTTTCATCTGTGTACATGACTTCAGATTATTGAGTATGAAGTACGATGGCCTGGCTAACACACTCAGATATGCACTAGGCTGGAGGCTTGGGACTATTTCTGTCAGTTGACCCTGGCACCACCACACCTGGCTAGTTTAACTTATTAGATTTTATTGCTTTCATATCTCTATGCCTCTGTGCATGTGTGCACATGTGTGTGCTGTGCCCACAGAAGACAGAACTGTCAGGTTCTTGGAGCTGGAGTTCCAGGCTTCTTTGAGCTGTCAGATGTGGGTGCTGGAAACAGAACTCGAATCCTCTGGAACTGGCTCTGTATACCAGGATAGCCTGGAACTCTGAGATCTGCCTGCCTCTGCCTCCTGACTGTTGGGATTAAGAGCCTGTGCCACCATGCCCAGCATAAATGTTTTTTTGTTGTTGATTTCTACAACACTTGTAGGCACTCTTGAGTTCAAGGCCAGCCTGGTCTGTGTCATTACTTCCAGGACATCTTGGGTTGCAGAAAGACCAAGATTTTGGGTTTCAAAAGAGACCAAAAACAAAAGACTCTAAGATTCCAGGTTTCTTTTAGAAATAATTGTGCCTAGACCTCAGATGGTTAATAAAGCAGTTTTCTTGTGAATGCAAAGTTCTATTCTACATTTTCTCCAAAATTGTATCAAAACATTTTATTTAGGTCTCTTTATCTGTAACTGAATAGAAATTCCACTGGATTTCACACATTTTTGTCTTATAAAGGCCTATTCAGTAATGTTTCTGTCCCCAAATATCCCTCCCTGTGACTCCATGCCATCCTCTGGAGCCTGGTCAACCTATGAACAAAACTCCCTTGAAGTCCAGAGCTGGGAGTGGTGGCACATGCCTTTAAGCCTAGCATTTGGGAGGCAGAGGCAAGTGGATCTCTGTGAATTCAAGGCCAGCCTGGTCTACATAGTTCCAGGACAGCTGGGGCTATAGGCAGTCCCTGTCTCAAAAAGACCAAAAAGTCCAACCTGCTGGGCTTGGTGGAGCATACTTTTAATCCCAGTACGTGGGAGGCAGAGACAGGCAGATTTCTTTCAATTCAAGGCCAGCACAGTCAACTGAGTGAGTTCCAGGACAGCTGGGGCTATAGGTGCACCCTGTCTCAAAAAGACCTAAACAAAGATAAAATCAGATCTGCCGGAAAGGTTGCTCAGTGGTTAAGAACACTGGCTGCTCTTCAAAGGACCCAGATTTGGGTCCCAGCACCCACATGGCAGCTAACAACCATTTGTAACTCCAGTTCCAGGGTATCCAGATGCCCTCTTTTTTTTTTGAGACAGGGTCTCCCTGTAGCCCCAGCTGGCCTGGAACTCACTCTGTAGACCAGGCTGGCCTTGAACTCAGAGATCCGCCTGCCTCTGCCTCCCAAGTGTTAGGATTAAAGGCGTGTACCACCACGCCCAGCCCAGATGCCCTCTTCTAACCTCTGTAAGCATTGCATGACACAAGTGTTACATACATGCAGGCACTACACATTACATGTAAAAAAAATTACAAAAATAAACTTTACTCCCTCACTCAGCAGTGTTTCAGCTAACACTGGGGTTTCTTACACATTTCCCCACGTCAGTCAAGTTTCTATTCCCAAATATCCCTGTGAGTCCATGAACATCCTCTGGAGTCTGGTTTTATTATGTACTGTCACACCCTTGAAGTCCAACTTGGCCAGGCATGGTGGCTCACGCCTTTAATGCTAGCACTATGGGAGGCAGAGGCAGGCGGATCTTTTTGAGTTCAAGGTCAGCCTGGTCTTCCGAGTGAGTTCCAGGACAGCTGAGGCTACAGGGAGATCCTGTCTTGAAAAGACCAAAAAAGTCCAACTTGGTGGCCCACACCTTTAATCATTTTTTTTTTTCATTCTGGGAACGTGGTCTCATCCTGAGCCGAGCTCTCCTGAGCTGCTGCCTCACACTTCGCTGCTGACATCATTCTCAGCCCCTGGCTTGCTAACTTTTTTTCTTGCTAAAAATTTTAAAAATACTTAGGTAACTAGTCCAATATATATTTAGTAAAACAGATGTTATATATTAAGATGAGGGATAGTTTGGGAAATGTTTGCTGTTTTTAGTAATGAACATGCTGGTGATTTTTGTAAACTTCACAGTAGGAGAAACTACTTGAAAGACAAAGACCTCTGCATGCCTTGCAATTTTCTGTAAGCTTAAACTTAATTTAAAATTTTGGAGAAATACATGATATAGACTCATTTTTAGCTAACTTGCATCTGAAAGGAAATGAGACAGTATGGAAATAAGATAAAAGAGGAAGGGGTCTAAAGTGGGGGAGGGCGAGCCCAGGGAAATGTGGGTTGGGAGACAGATCCATCTGGAGAGCCGACCATGCAAGCAAAAGACCTTGAGTTCAATGCCCAGAACCCAGGTAGAAATGCTGGTCAGGGAAGGTTGAGCTCCTAATACCAGCACTGTAGAGGTGAGACAGGAAGGGAACCATTAATGATGAGGGGGGGAAAAGGGAAAGTTGGGAAGCAACTGTAAGTTACGATATGTGACCGAAATACATTTTATAAACTAATTAAGAAAATATACTGTCTGTGTAGCCCTGGCTGGCCTAGAACTTGCTTTGTAGACCAAGTTGGCCTGAAATTCAGATCTATATGCCTCTGCCTTCTGAATGCTGTACTAAAGGTTTGTGAGTTCATATCCACCTGCAAAACCATTTTATTAACTGTACCAGGTTGGGCAGTGGTCACAGAGGTCAAAAGAGGACACTGGATCCCCGGGGAACTGAAGTTCCACAGGGTCGTTAGATGCCAAGCGGGTGTTGGAATTTGAACTGAGGTCTTCAGCAAGAGCAGCCAGTGAAGTGCTCTTAACCTTTGAACATCACTTCGTTCCCTATCTCTGTGTTCAAAGCCATTGAAACAGGGTCTCTATAGCTCCATTTGTCCTGGAATTCACAATGTAGACCAAGCTGGCCTTGAACTCAAAGCCTGGCTCTTTATTTTTTTACTGGACATGTATGAGTGTTTTGTCTGAATATATAAGTGAACCTGTGTTTGTGAAATGCCAGAGGAGGCGAAAAAAGGCGTGAGATACCCTGGAACTGGAGTTCCAGGTGGTTGTTAGCCACTATGTGGGTGCTAGTGACAGAACATGCATTCTCTTCAAGATCAGATAGTACTCTTACCCAACGAGCCTGATCCCAATTATATCCAATATTAAGCAAATAAAATTTCTCCTCCAGGCTCATAAGCCATATAATGACCAATAATATTCCTTCTTCTCAGACACCACTAAACTCCTCCTGAACTTTGATCTGATATTTTTTTTTTGGTCTTTTTGAGACAGGGGTTCCCTGTAACTCTAGCTGTCCTTGAACTCACTATGTAGACCAGGCTGGCCTTGAACTCACAGAGATCCACCTGCCTCTGTCTCCCAAGTGCTAGGATTAAAGCCATGTGCCACCATGCCCAGCTCTATTCCATTTTTTAACTTAAACTGCCCCGAAAAACCTTTATTATCATCAGTGTGGGGAGGACACAGTGTCATGGAGTGGACATAGAAGTCAGAGGACAAGGTCGAGATGTCAGTTCTCTCCTTCCACCATAAGGGTCGCCCCAGAATCGAACCCAGGTTGTCAGGCTTTTGTGGCATGTGCCTCTACCCACTGAGCCACTGATGGACCTTCCCTTTCACCATAACCTAACAACAGCAGGACTAACAGTATTGACATAGTTTTGATGCATGAATGTGTCTTCACCTTGGTGACTGTAAATTTGATTTATGTTAACTATACACTTTCTCTTCACACCAACAAAAGGGCAGGAGACAGCAGTGGCCAAGTGCCTCGAAATGATTCTCCAACCCATGCCTGACTCAGTAGTGCACTTACATATGAAAAAACACACATGCATTTAAAAAAGAAATCCAAGAGAATACTAGATTTGTTTCCTCGCTCATTACTTCTCATGTATCTTTCTAAAAAGGTCCCCCACCCCCCCACCCCCACTTTGGAGTTCTGTTTTGACACAGGGCCTATGTAACCCTGGCTGTCTTGGAACTTACTATATAAAATAGGCAGATCCTAAATTCACAGAGACCTACCTGGATGTCTCCCTAATGATGGGATTAGCAGCGTGTGACACCA
>VZQC01010310.1:2263969-2287568 GCA_009823505.1 Rhizomys pruinosus
AAAAAAAAAAAAAAAAAAAAAAAAAAAAAAAAAAAATCCAAAGGGCCATATAAAGCTAGTCAAATTGTATAGTCTTCCCGTCATATCCACAGGAACTGAAAATATTCAGGGCAAAAAAAAAAAAGCACCTGTACTGAACATGTAGATTGTTACTATTTCCTAGATAAGGCAACAAGTATTTACATACTATTTGTCTATACTATATTGGGTATTTCCCAGCACTCAGGAAGCTGAGGCAGGTGGATCTCTGTGAGTTGGAGAAAAGCTTGTTTTACATGAGTTCCAGGACAGCCAGGCCTGCATAGTGAGACCCTGTCTCCAGCCCCCTTCAAAAAAAAGAAAAAACATAAACAAAAACCCATTACCACCCACACTATTAAACTTGGATTGTGGATGTACCTCAGTGGGGTAGGTAGAAAGCTTGCCTAGAATGTACAATGTCCTGGATTTGAGCAGTAGCATTGCATTAAATTAAAAAGAAATGAAACAAAAAATAAAGACACAACAAAACCAAAACAAACAGGAACTTAAAGAACCAGGCCTGTAGGGACATAGCTGCCATTCACAGACCCTGCCTCTACTATGTGAGGTTCTTGTGGCTACTGGCTAAGTAAGGCTCAGTCATTTCCAATATGAGCTGTACACATGTATACTGCAGGATTGGAGGCAGTGTTCACACAAAGCAGGTGCTCTATCACTGAGCTGTGTCTCAGCTACCAATCCTAGTTTAATTATTTCCTCTTTATTTTTTTGTATTTTTGAGACAGGGTCTCCCTGTAGACCCAGCTACCCTGGAACTCTTAGTTTAATATTTTCAAACAGGTATTCCTGACAGGAGTATATAGGAATAGGGGTGAACTATGAAGTAGAGAACAGAAAAGCTGGGATAGTGCATGCGTGTAACATCAGCCTTGTCTACACAGTGAGAGTGAGGCCAGCTTGGGTTGTAAGAGTCCCTGTCTCAAAACCAAAATGCCACCATCTCTAATCAGGACTCCACCAGTGGGTATGTGAAAAGCCAAAAGAAAATCTCCCTCTAAAGCCAAGCCTAAAACACACACTCCTAGGAAATACAAGGCCACAAAGCCATCATTTGTATCACAGAACTAAGAAGGAAGGACCTCCTGAACAACTAACTTTATCATTTCCTAATGTGCCCAGAGTTGAGTTTACCCAGATACAGCCACAAGGCAAAACTCACTGCTGGTCTCTGCAAGCATGGATGAATAAAAGCCGTCTACAGTCTATCCAAAGCATGAAATATTACTCCCCCTTAAGAAAGAAGGAACTTAGGATCTGCCTATTTTATATAGTAAGTTCCAAGATAGCCAGGGGTGGTGACTCATGCCTTTCATCACAGCACTCAACACAGAAGCAGGAGGAATCATTGAGTTCAGGCCAGTTGGGGCTACAGGGAGACCCTGTCTCTACAAAAAGAACAAATAAAAAAACAAAACAAAACAAAAAACAAAAAACAATGGAAATCAGGCTGGGTGTGATGGCATATGCCTCTAATCTCATCACTTGGAAGGCAGAGACAGGAGGATCTCTGGGAGTTTAGGAGCAGGTGGTACTTCAGGGAGACCCAGTCTGAACAGTCTGAAAACAAACCAGAAGGGAGGGAAGGAGGGAGGGAGGGAATAAAAGAGAGAAAGAAAAGGAAATCTTGGCATACGTAACAACAGGGATGGATCCTGAGGACATTATGCTAAATGGTACAGGACTATCATGCAAGATCTCAACTATAAAGAAAAAGCCAGGCCTTGTTTTGTTTTTGTCTTTTTGAGACAGGGTCTCCCTGTAGTCCCTCTATCCAGGTACTCACTGTGTAGACCAGGCTGGCCTTGAACTTAGAGATCTGCCTGCCTCTGCATCCTGAGGGGTGGGATTAAAGGTGTGTGTCAGCCTGGCTTGGCTTTATTCTTTAGACATCCACTCTCCTGTTTTTTAAGTCTTACTGTGTAGCCCTAGAACTCAATATATAGATCAGGCTGGCCTGGAAAGTCTTTTTTATTACTTTAAGGAAGTGGTTCTTTTACTTGTCTTTGAGCCAGGGTCTCCTGTAGATCTGACCATCCTTGAATTTCAAGCAATCCTCCTACCTCTGCCTCTGAAGCACTGAGGTTATAGGTGTGAGCTCTAGTCTAGGTATTTGATGCATGAAGCTTGTGGGAATGTCAGGTCCGTGAGGACACCCTCTTGCTGAGACAGCTTTACCCCAGGCCTCACTTGGGCTCTGTTTGCTGTGCGGCCAGCTCAGCTGCTGCAGATGGCTGCTCCAGGGGCTGCAGGAAGCAGAGCAGGTGGGCTGCAGAAGGACACCCAACACCAGCCAGCCCTGCCAGCTCCTGATTAACTCTAGTCCCCCTTGTGTGGTGATTGGCAGCTACAGGGGAAGTGAGCAGGGATGAGGCCTGCACTTGCCCCATGGCCCAGGAAGAGGTGTGCTTCTGAGTCTCTGGAGAGCTGGAAGAAGGCCACCGTGATGATGATCCTGTCATTTCTATGGTGACCTTCTCCGAGTCTTGCTACAGTATTTTTGTTTCTGTGATTAGCTTGAAGACCAAAATAAAATTACAGGAAGATTGTGGTCTGGAACCACCATCTTAGGTAATTCATAAAAAAAAAAAAAAAAAGACCGATGCAAACAGGAGGAAAAGCAGGTGTCTAAGGAGTGGAACATGTTCAAAGGTGATTATGCCCATAAATGTTACCATCATGGAACTGGAAGTCTGTTACCTAGCAAACTGTTGGCATATTGTAAAAAACTAAAATTAGGAGCAGAATTTTTCTCCTTCCCTCCCTCCCTCCCTCCCTTCCTTCCTTCCTTCCTTCCTTCCTTCCTTCTGTCCTTCTTTCCTTCCAGACAAGGTCTCCCTATAACTCTAACTGGCCTAGAACACGTTATGTAGACCTAGACTGTAAGACCAAAAAAACCTGAACAACTTGGGAGGCAGAGCCAGGCAGATCTCTGTAAATTCAAGGCCATCCCTCTCCATAGGGAATTACAGGCCAACCAGAGATAGTAGTAGTAAGACTCTTAATAAAGGAGCAAGACCAAGATGATGTGATGGCCTTTAATCCCAACGCTGGTGAGGCAGAAAAAGGTGGATCTCTGTGAGTTCAAAGCCAGTCTGGTTTACATAGAGTTTCATGCCAGCCAGTGCTACAAAGTGACACCCTGTTGCCGGGCATGGTGGCGCACTCCTTTAATCCTAGCACTTGGGAGGCAGAGGCAGGCAAATCTCTGTGAGTTCAAGGCGAGCCTGGTCTACGAAGTGAGTTCCAGGACAGCCAGAGCTACAGGGAGACCCTGTCTCAAAAAGACCAAAAGAAAAAAAAAAGTGACACCCTGTTTCAAGAAACCAAAAATAAATAAAAGTTTCTGCTCTGGGAGACTGGGAAACCCTGTCTCAAAATAATAATAGTAATAAAAATAAAATATATTTAAAAAATTTTTTTATTTATTTATTTCCGTATGTGTACGAATGTATTGTCTGCATGCAAGTCTGTGCACCCGTGACGTGCAACGCCGCGGAGGTCAAAAGAGGGTGTTGGACTCCCCCTGGAACTGGAGTTCTGGAATTGGAGTTTCAGACGGCTCTCAGCCGCCATGTGGGTGCTGGGGATTGAACCCGGGTCCTCTGCAAGAGCGGTCGGCGCTCTTAACCGCTAAGCCATCTCTCCAGCCCAATAAAATATTCTTTAAAAGCTGTAGATTAATCTCTCAGGTATTCGAGGAAGCCAGGGAGAATAGAGCCAGGAGTGGAAACATGAGGTACTCTTGCAAAGAAGAATCAGGTTCCACAGTGGGTTAGTTTCCATCTCAGTAGATGCTAATGTGGGTCTGCCTACGCTTGTATGGAATTCTAACCTGTCCTCAATTCAGGTTCACCTGCTTTCTTCTGAGAGAGTGACTCAGAATTTGAAGGGGGATTGTGTACAGGAGAAATTCCAGGGTCAAAGTCTTTTTTTTTTTTTTTTTGCTTTGCTTCTTCAGCTGAGACAGTAAAAGATGATTTATTGTACACGGTTACACTTGGCCACAAGTGAGAACAGTACTAGTCCAGAATGCCACAGGTCCAGGGAGAGGGCAGCGGGCCTGTTTGGGTGTAGCAGGGCCAGCGCCCAGTGGTGGGTCGTCCTGGCGATCCGATGAAGTTCCAGATCCTGTGGGACGCATTCTCGACAGTAGCCCAGTCAGAGGGTTTGCAGCAGCTCCCGGGGCTCGGCATTCCTCACTTCTCCTGCAGCCTCCGTGGGTGCACGACTTCGTCCGCTTGGACCTCTGTCTCATCTTTCTTCTCCTGTGCTTCAGCCTGCGCATTCGTTTCTTACTCCACTTTGCTCTCCTGGCGCAGGCGTTTCAAAGAAGAGGACGCTAAGACCAAGCCGGGCTGTGGTGGAGCACTCCTTTAATCCTAGGAGGCAGAGGTAGGCGATCTCTGAGTTCCAGGCCAGCTGGGACTATATGGAGACCCTGTCTCAAAAAAAAAAAAAAAAGTCTTTAAGACTGAAGGAAGAGCCTAAAAGAAGCCTCTAGCCTCCAAAAGATTTAGCACCCCAAGGGGTGGAAGAGATCCTTTGGTTGCACTAACCGGAAGTGGGCCCAGAGAAACTGTGAAATGAAGATGCAGAGACAGGCCCTTGCCTAACGGTTTTCAGGATTTGGGACTTTATCTACTGAACGGAAAGCCAGCGAATTTTTTTTTCTTGGTCTTTTGGAGACAGGGTCCTCCTGTAGCTCCAGCTGTCCTGGAACTCGCTATGTAGACCAGGCTGGCCTTGAACTCACGGAGATATTTTTATCCATTTTTATTTTATGTGAGTGCTTTGCCTGCATGTATTTGTGTTCATGCAATGCCCAAGGAGGCCAGAAGAGGGTGTGAGATCTCTGGTAACTAGAGTTGTGGACAGTTGTTAGCCATGTGGGGGTGCAGGGAAGTGAACCCAGGTTCTCTGTAAGGGCAGCCAGTGCCCTTCACCACTGAGCCATCTCTCCAGTCTCCCCCCCCCCCCAGGTGAAATATTTTAAACATGGGGTAACAAGCTTTGGATTTTGAAAGGATGATTGTAAAGAGCGAAGAAAGATACTTCGAAACCTTTAACAGATCCAGGGAATGGGTGCTAAGCAGTCAGAGTAAAGGGCAAACTGGAGAAGCAACAGATATTAACAACGTCCTGGTTCTTTTATCATCATCATTATATTTATTTATTTTATGTGTGTGTTTATATGTGGGTGCATGTGTGCCATGACCCATGTGTGGAGGTCGTAGGACAACTTGTAGCCAGTAATCTCCTTCCACCCTAAAGGTCTCAGGATTCACAGTCTGGCCATCACTGTTAGTGGCAAGTGCTTTGAACTGCAGGGCCGTTCCACTAGCTAGCCCCTATCTTTTTGTTTCTTTCTTTTAAAAAGAATTTTTTTTCTGTTTATTTTAGTGAGTGAGTTATTTCTCTGCGTGTTGGTGTAGGGGCACCACGTGTGTGCAATGCCTGTGGAAGCCGGCGCAGGGCAGAAGATCCCCTGGAACTAGTTACAGGTGGTTGTAAGGCACCAGGTGGGTGCAGGTTACTGAACCTCCGCAAAAACCGTAAATACTCTTCGCTTTTAGCCATTTCTCAAACCCCTTTCAAAGGTCTTTTAAAGGAGCTATACAATAATCAAGGACATAAAGTAGGACTTCAAAGGCATATCAATAATTGGCTTCTTCCCACATGTGGTTGCATATACCTGCAATCCCAGGACTTGGTCAATTGAGTCAGGAAGAGCACTGAGTCTGAGGACAGCCTGGACTACATAGGGAGATATGATACTATTTCAGAAAAAAACCAAACAAACCCATGGTTGGGTGTGGTGCTGCACATCTACAGTCCCCGTGCTTGCCAGGGATAGGCGGAAAATCTCAGCGACATTAAGACATGTCTGGTCTACATAGTGAATCCCTGTCTCAAAAACAAAAATAAAAACAAAAACCAACCAATTAACCAACCAAAACAAACAACAAACCACCCTCAAAACGAATCCTGAGAGGTAGCTCAGCAGGTAGAGTCACTTGCCTCCCAGCCTGACATCCTTGGGTCTCACACTTTAGGAGAGAACCAATTCCCAAATGTTTTTCTTTGACCTCACATGAACACCATGGCATGTGTGGGTCTACTCACATAAAAGTACACGGCATAAATAAATATATTCAAAAAATGTTTAAGCCCGGTGTGGTGGAGCCTGTCTTTAATCCCAGCCCTTTGGAGAGAGAGAAGCAGGTGGATCTCTGTGAGTTCCAGGACAGCCTGGTCTATCTAAGCCAGGCAGGGCTACACATGGAGCTCCTGGTTCAAATAAAAAAACAGGACCCCCCCCAAAAAAAAATTAAAAACAAAATCCCAAGCTAAGCCATTGGCTGCCTCTTAAAAAACTTAACACCTCATCCTAGCACTCGGGAGGCAGAGGCAGGCGGATCTTTGTGAGTTCAAGGCCAGCCTGGTCTACAGAGTGAGTTTCAGGACAGCGGGAGCTACAGGGAGACCCTGTCTCGAAAAGACCAAAAAGAAAAAAAACTTAACACCTAGCCAGGCATGGTGAGGCACACCTTTAATCCTAGCACTCAGGAGGCAGAGGCAGGCGGAGGCCAGCCTGGTCTACAGAGTGAGTTCCAGGCCAGCTGTGAGTTCAAGGCCAGCCTGGTCTACAGAATGAGTTCCAGGCCAGCTGGGGCCATAGGGAGAACCTGTCAACAACAACAATAAAAACAACAAAAAAACAAAACAACAAACCCCACCAATGGCTCATTGGCTTAGAGCGCTGGTTACTCCTACAGAGGAGCCAGGTTGGAGTCCTAGCACCCATATGTGGCTAACAACCTCCCTGACTCCAGTTCCAGGGGATCTGATGCCTCTAGTCTCCACAGGTGTACACACATGTAGACACACAGACATACACACATGCAGCACAAAATCAAAAAATACTTAATAAAAAAATACCTATATATTATTTATTCCTTGAGAATTTCATAAATATATTGGCTTCTTAAAATTACATGTTGAAAGATGAGAAATGAAAGAACAGTTCCATTTTCAAATAAAATGGCCTAAAAATAGTATTTTACACTTTCTTTTATGACCTCAAGCTCCTGTTACTCATAAAACTAAACTTTAAAACATCACAGCATTTAATAGCATTTGTCTTACCCTTTCTTCTTACTCTCACTATAATTAATGGACCAAGTAATTCTTCCTTATTCTGTAAAGCTAGTCAGTACAATTGATATTTTTTTCCTTTTTTTTCCTTTTTTTCCCCATAGGGTCTCAAATAGCCCAGACTAAACATAAACTCCTGATTCTTCTGCCTGTTTCCTAGGGTTTCAGTGCCACCATGTCCAGTCTGCAGTTTATTTTTGATTTTACATTAAAAAGTCAGATAACAGTAGTGGGGGGAAAATAAGTTCTATTTATTTATTTAGTTAGTTAGTTAGATAGTTAGTTAGTTAGTTAGTGAGTGAGTGAGTTAGTTATTTGAGATGTAGTCACATGTAGCCCAGGCTGGCCTCAAACTCACTATGTAGCCCAACATGACCTTAAACTTTTCATCCTCCTGCTGCCACCTCCCAAGTGCGGGCTCAACAAACAGGTGTTCCCCACCATGTCCCATCTATTCAGTGTTAGGAACCAAACCAGGTTGCTTCCTGCAAGCTAGGCAAACACCCTACTGAGTAGGTGGTCCCATCCTTAAAAATGTAGTTTTCTTGGGCCAGTGAGATGGCTCAGTAAGTAAAGGGACTGGGCTCCAGAGAACTCACTATTAAAAGTTGTGATCTCCACACCCACAGGGTGGCATGAAAGCATCCATACACAGACAACAAATAAATAAATGTAATATTAAAGAAGTTTTCTTTTTAATCCATATGAGAATACCACTGTGTAATACAGTCATTCAATATATGTCATTAAAGTAGAAACAAAATTGTCTAGGGAAACGGATGGGACTAGCAGGTTGGAAATGAGGGGAGTGCAGGGGGTAAATCTGATAAACGTACCTAATATCTCTTATGTCAATGTGCTTATGAAACCCATCCCTATGTACAGTGAATATAAGTCAACAAAAATAATGTGCAGAAAAAGATGAGGGACCACTGTTATATAGACAAATAAGTGTGCTTTAACCTCATCTAATCTTCAGTTTATCTTACTCCTGCCAAAGATCCAAGGAGACTGTCCTGAGAGATAAAAACCCATCCAAGGGACTTTGGAATAATTCTTTTTGCATGGTAACTTCCGGGCAGTCTCACTGTTGCTGCAATCCTGGAGCTGTCGTGGGTGGTTGTGCACCTTGTTTTCCTGCCTTCTCTTTTGGAGTAGGCTAGAGATTTCTATATTTGTGAAACAAGAAGAAATAAACAGCACATCATCATAATCATCATAATAAATCCTGTCTAGAACACACCAATTTTACTTGTGCTGCTTTTATTTTATTTCATTTTATTTATTTATTTATTTTTGAGACAGGGTCTCCCTGTAGCTCCCCTACAGTCCTGGAATTCATTATGTCATCCAGGCTGGCTGGCCTGGAACACACAGCTATCCACCTGCCTCTGCCTCCCGAGTGCTGGGATCAAAGGTGTGGGCCCCCAAATCAGTCTGGCTGTTTGGTTTTTTTGTTTGTTTGGTTTTTTTTCAGTAAGCAGGCTGACAGGTTTATTTCAACAAAGGAGAAAGTAAAAGTAGACAATGCGCGTACTCCAGGAGTGGAGGACTGCGCCCAGGGCAAGTGCTCATGATCTCATGATCTCCTGATTCATTGTTTCTAGTAGATGAGTTGGGAAAATTCACCTGGGTTTCCCAGTGCTCAACCCTTAAAAACCTTTATTTATTTATTTATTTATTTATTTATTTATTTATTTATTATTTATTTATTTAGTCTTTTTGAGACAGGGTCTCTCTTTAGTCCCAGCGAGTCTGGAGAGGTCAGAAGAGGGCATCGGATTCCCCTGGAACTGTAGTTAAAGACGGTTCTTAGCCACCATGTGGGTGCTGAGAATCAAACCCGGGACCTCTGCAAGAGCAGTAAGTGCTCTTAACCGATGAGCCATCTCTTCAGCTCCCTTATCTTTCAATATAAGTACAGTTCCTGCCTGGCATGGTGGTGCACGCCTTTAATCCCAGCACTCTGTAGGCAGAGGCAGGTGGATCTCTGTGAGTTCAAGGCCAGTCTGGTCCACGTAGTGAGTTCCAGGACAGCTGGGGCTACTGGGAGACCCTGTTTCAAAAAGACAAAATATATACATACATACATACATACATACATACATACATACATACATATATAAAAAATAAATAAATAAAGTTCCTGTGTCTCTTCAGAAGTCTGAATTTCAGGGCGAGCATGGTGGCACATGCCTGTCTGTAATCGTAGCACTTGGGGAGGCAGAGGCAGGAGGATCTCTGTGAGCTCAAGCCCAGCCTGATCTACATAGTGAGTTCCAGGGCAGCTGGGGCTACAAGGAGAACCTGTCTCTCAAGGCTGGACAGATGGCTCAGTGGATAGGAGCAATGAGTGCTCTGGCAGAGGATCTGGGTTCAGTTCCCCTCACTCCCCACGGCAACTGTCCAACTGCAGGGGTTCTGAAGGTTCCTTCTGACATAATGAGGCATTACACACACAGGGGCCCTTAGGTACATGCATAAAAAACAATCGTACACATAAAATAAATAATTCAAAGTCTGAATTTAAATTGTTAAATGATTAATCACAGCATTCAAGAGGTAGAGGCAGGTGGATCTTTGTGAGTTCAAGGCCAGCCTGGTCTAAATAGTGAGGTTGAGGCTATAGGGAGACCCTGTCTCCAAATAGACCCCAAAAAATCTTTTCATAACTATTCTGAGAAGTGAAAATGCACAAGGGAATTTTACTTTTGATGCTTAGAAATACCTTTTATACTATGAATACATATTATACTTGTTCTTGAAAAGAGAACCTGTGTTAACCAGCAGGTAGCTGCTGAGTGCATGCTCAGACTAGAACACTGATGTAGGATACAGCTCTATAGAAGGGGGAAGTCTCTGGAGCAGCATCATGCCTGCCTCTCTCTTGCTTCTCACATTAACTTCTAAGCCTGAATTTCCTGACTCCGTTTCCTTTGCCCTCCTCCAGGCTAATTCACTTAGAGCTATAGGGAATGTCAAATTATTTCTGTGAGAAAAAAATAAAACCTATTTAAGGAAAGGCACTATACTGAGTACACTTCATTGACTCAGTTCTAAAGGTTGGACAGCCATGTTGAGGGCTACAAGAGGCATGCCAGAGCAAGGAAAAGGAGTAGAATGAAGATAATGGGGCATTGGATTAAATGAGCTAAAAGTCCAACCTTGAGGGTTAATATGGAATATGTCCAGAGTCAATGTGTTTACCTTTCCAGTCCTTTCCCAGGCTTACTGGACCCTAACTGAATCAAATAACCATATGTGATTTCATCTAAAACATGCAGAAAAGGGAGAAAAATGGAAGGGAGATTTTTGGCTTGGAATCCATTACATACATTATCCAATTGTCAAAATAGTTTGGTTGCAAGAAGTACAAAAATTATGACAGCTTAGGTCAAAGAGAACTGGGATCAGATTGGAAGGTAGTCCTTGTGATAGGTGCCGAGCAAGACCCTGGGAACATATCTTCATGTTTGTCTTACACCGAGTCTTACAATAATTACTGGATTCCAACAGGTGACATTTGTATACTTGGATGGAGAGCAAGCCTAAACACTGAGGAAACGGATGCTGTAAGCTGAGAAGACTAGAAAGAGATCAGCTGACTTTCAAAAAGGATCCTTGCTATGAACTGGCTTTACATCAGTTTTATTTAAATTTCTCTTTGATTTCCACATAGGTCACACGTTCCCTTAACCTTGAAAAGTCAGATTTCACCCCTCTATCATGTTTCCTTCCAGCCCTGATTGTTATGGAGGGTGATTTGTGCAGAAAGCCAAGATAAAATGCAGCTTATGAAGGGCCTGTGTTTGTGTTTTTCCAGGCATCTTGGAATACACAGGAATTCTTTTGCTGTTGTGAAAAGTCCCCTTTCATCTTTGTTATTTGCGGAGGATTGCTGGGGGGGGGGGGTCTGCAATTTCTTCACTCCTCCTAAATACAGATTTTACTGTTGTCTTCTAAGGTGAGTCTGATCAACAGACTCCAAAGGACATTTTAACGTATAAAATCCCTCTGCAGCACATTTCAGTTCCTCATCATGGGCTTCTCAGCAACCACCAATTGTATTTTTCTGGGTCCTCTACCAAACACATTTTTCCTAAATTTGATAGCAATTTGTCACAGATGCGTATGTAAGAAACTTGGCTCTCTGATCAATGTTTACTATTGACCTGCTCTTTTCCTACTACATATCTGTTACTGGGTTGAAAAGCACATTTTGAACAATAGACATAGCAACCATTCTTTACATCAAATGAATGGACTCATAAAAGCTACAGTCCACAGACCAACTGAATAACCTAATTTAACAAATGCCTGTATGTGTTAACTAGCTGGGGGTGGGGGGGTCTTCTTTATAGTATTGTCTTTCAGGAGATATACTTTAAATGAACCAAAGGGCATAAGAATAATTACAATGGGATGCCAAAATATTATATTTTTATACATGACTTAAACTTGGGCAGTGTTTGAAGCTAATGGATGAAAGTAGTGTTATTAGAGGTTCAAAATAAAATCATTGGCCTTTTAATGAGCAGAAGAATGAAGCAAAATTCTAGCATCTTGCTGTTGCTACTAAGTTGATTTTATATATTCAACTTAGAAGTACTGAGGGTGCACAGTCATCGTTATTATTTTGGGTAAACCCATCCAAATGCTTGCAAGCACATCCTAGTCTAAATGCTTGTTCTGGTCAACATCTGGAGTGTTCAGTGTTCGCTAAGTACTTGATTAAAGGTACTTTTACATTTAAATTCTCCTGGTGCTTGATTTTTTTGTTAGCATTCTCACACACACATCAGTCAGATTGGACAATCGTCAGTATTTTCCTTTTCTAGTCCATCTCTTAAGTATAAAAGCAATTCCTGCCCTGAGTATTTAGCTCAGTGGTAGAGTGCTTGCCTAGCAAACACTTAACCTTTGGGGATTGGGGGAGGATGAGCACAGCACAAAATAACAACAAAAAATACCAAAAAAAAAAAAAAAGAGTGAGAGAGAGAGAGAGAAAGAACACCAAACCACCACCACCACCACCAAACAAGGCACCTATAAGAGCAATAAGAGCAATTCCCAAATGCTAAATGCCATGTGGTTTCGTTCTTCCATGCATGACACATCTAAACCTTTACATCTCTGTAAGTCATTATCTCATATTACAAAATAGGAGTAAACACCCCGTGGCATAACTAATTAAATGTAGTAAAACTTTTCTAAGAAATACCTCAGGGGAGGGGCACCCGGGCATGAAGACGTAAACATATCCTACGAGAGCATCTCATCTTGTGCAGTTTTCTTCTCAGGGCCAATTTAACTGAAGAAAAGAGATTTATTAAGACCAATTTAAAAATAAATGATTATACTATCCAAGGCACATGAAAGCATATTTGTAGCAAAACTGTTTTGTGACTATTTGCTATAGTCATACTGAATTATGCTATAAACAAATGACTGTGAAGACTAAGCTGATGAGGCATATTGCTAATACTATTAGCAGTAAGAATTCAAAGGCACTGTCCTTCTCTGTTTATATGGTTTCTTCCAAAATGTTCTCAGACTTTCCATTTTACTTGGGGAGTTAAGAGCAAATGTTTTCCAGGAACATTGCCTAGGGCGTTCTGTGTTCTGGAAAACTCGAAAGCAGAAGTTCTGTATTTTGGATTGAGTAGCAATTGCTATAAGCAATAGGAAAGGATTTGCTGACTTAAAACTTTTTCTTAATTTATATAAAAGAACAAATTGGGGGGGGTGCATCTTCATCTGAAATAACCTCAGATCAATCACACTTCTCACTAATTAAAAGGCCGCACCTGACCTTTGGGGCAGTTATGCACCCACTTACATACCATCTCTCCTATCTGAAGAAGCATTTTGTCAATGAATAGTGACAAATTGGATGTAACCATTACCATCTTTTTATTGAAAACTGAGACTGCAGTCTTGTTTGCCAGAAAACTTATAATGGATATTATCCATGAAAAAGCTGTCAAGTTCATTAATATTTTGTATCTTGACCATACATACTTTTATTACTGTTGTCTTCATAAGTACAGTGATAATAAACACTGCCATATGCAGTTATGTAAGTAGAAATGGCAACAATGGACCAACTGCACAGTTTTGTCTTGTCTGATTGTGACTGACAGGTTGCTAATTCAGTTCACACTGCCCTCCTCCAGTCAGCAACAAGCGATTTTGATAAACTTCTTTGGATTTTGCATTTCACCTAAAATGCACTGTAGGTAGATTCACTATCTTTTCTCATGAACAGACCAACGTTTCCATTCCTGCTTACTTGTAAGAACATCGTTACAATAGTTTAAAGATCAATTTTCTTAGAAAAACAGTAGTAAAATATTTATCTTAAAATACAACTACTTAAAAAAAAAATACCCAAATAGTACCCCTGACAGGATAGCTAGCATATGCCAGAAATCCAACACATTTCTCAATACTGTAACTGCAAACACATTTTCTGTATATACACAAACAAGCATACATAAAGACCTACCTGGTTGCTGTCCATTTATAAAAAGAAGACACATCATAAAAATGAAAAATACACAAAAATATTGTTGAAATCTCATTTCCTTCCTTCCTTTATATTTTTTTCTTTTTTTCTCAGGCCACCCACAAATGAAAGGACAGCTTTCCAAAAGAAACAATATGTAAATAGCCTGGGCAGTATCTGTGTGGCTATCCTCACATGCTAAGGACAGACCTCAGAGAGTAGCCAGCTGCGTTTTCCAGGAGAGGTTAATGATCCCAACAGACAAGGTTGCTGGTATGCTGCTCTAAGGTCAGAACTCCCCTGGCCTTAAATCCCTCTCCACTCCTCTCCTCCCGTCACTCCCCTTTATTTCCATAAGTAAATACTGCTGAAATAGACTATTCAGGCATGCAGTAACTTCAGTGGGAAGTCTCCTAGGTAAATCTCCAAAGAGAGTGCCTTCAATTCAATCTGGTTATGGAGAAATATGTAAAAGGGGGCCTGGCGCTGCCTCCTCCCCTCGCCATTTGCATCTGTTTAAACTTTGCATTGCCCATATTGGTCCCACTGGCCAACACTGGTGGGAATGGCCGGAAGTCTCTCTTTTGTCTTTGTTCAGGAGGAATTCTGAAGCTCTAATTTAAGATTCCCAAAAGCTTTGTGCAGACCCTGTGTTGAAATGCCTTATCTTTTACCAAATCTACTACAAAGTGGTGCTTATTCATATTATGTCTTCAAATGGCTTAATTTGTGTGAGTTTCCATCATTAAAGAGCCTTGAAGTTTAGAATGTTCTGAAATGAATCGGCAGAATGTTTATATTTTTATTGAAGTGTAGTTTTAAACATAATGGAGATCATTTCCATCTGCAAACATCCAGGATTTTTCAAAGGGGAGTTTAGGCAAGCCACAAACTCATGGAATCTGTGCCGTTGTAAATTTATATGTGGTGGAATATCAGAGAAACATCTCAATCACAGAAATAAAATTGGACATGGACAAAGAATTTTCTACTTTATCTCCATATGAATAAACAAAAGGAGTCTGGTTTTGTCTTGCACACACACACATAGACATACACATGCCCCAAGATCCCTTGTTTACATGTAATAAACAGCTGCTACTTGAGAATTATTGTAAGTACAGATTTTTAAGCTCCCCCCACCCAGGGGGGCTTTTTTTGTTTTTGTTGTTCGTTTATTTCTCCAAACTTTTAGTGACAGCACATATGAAAATAGCTAACAGAGTTTTGAATTAAGCAAACCTTTAATACAGAAATGTAGATTTTAGCACATTTTCAGATTTTTTTTTTAATTTTTTTGTGTATTGTGTGCATGAACGCAAGTCCACCTGTGTTGTGAGATGCCCACAGAGGACAGTTGAGGGTGTCAGATCCCCTGGAACTGTACTTGCAGATGGTTGTTAGCTGCCATGTGGGTGCTGGGATTTGAACACTGGTCTTCTGCAGGAACAGCCAGTGCTCTTAACTACTGAGCCATCTCTCCAGCCCCTAGCTTCAGAACTTTTTCAGTCTGTTGAATGGTATAGTATAGAGTCTTTTTAAGAGTAAAATAGTGACCTCCAGACAGCAAATGTTGACAAGAATTTTTGTATTTTATTATTAGATGATCAACAATGAACTCCTAAATCAGATAATGGTGGCACACACCTGAGATCCCATCAATCCAGAGGCTGAGATGGGAAGACACCCTGCAAATCCAGGGAGCTCCAGCCCTGGTTAGAGTAAGACTCTGCTTTTACTGGAGAAATTTGTTCCTTTTCATGGGATTTTAGTCTTGTGAATCAAAGAATTTAAGCCAGACATGGTGGCACACTCGCCTTTAATCAAAGCACTTGGGAGGCAGAGGCAGGACGATCGTGAGTACAAGGCCAGCTTGGTTTACATAGAGAGTTCCAGGTCAGCTAGGACTACAGGAAGACCCTGTCTCAAAAAGAAATAATAATAATAATAATAAAAGAATTTAAAACAGAACCAAAGGGAAGCTTAAAGACAATTTTATTATATTAGCCTTTCAGAGAAAAACAACAACTAACAAGCTATAAATCTGGACCTTTGCCTGGAGGATGAGGATGGAAAGAGAGAATGCCAAGCCATTAGTAGGCAGCCACATTATGGATGTGGGGTAGCTTCAGAGAATGGGTGTCAAAGCTTAGTGTGTTGGGGAAAACACATCCAGGCTTTGGCTAATAGCTGAAAGAGCAAGACAGGAGGAAGGAAAAGGGAAAGTCACACTTTTCTGAGTTCAAGGCCATAGTGTGTAACTCAGACAAGTAGGAAGGTGAGACAAGTAGGAAGGTGACAGTCCTACATAATAATGTGTAGGCAACAGCATGGGGTAGGGTTTCTGGGAAGGAGAGGAACATTAGCTCATTAAGGGGACAATGAATCCTTTGATCTCTTTAGGATGGTTTTAGGTGAGTCAGCATCCTGAGGGGTGGTCTCTTAGCCAGGTGATTGACAAGCTCAGCTCAACTGCCTCTAGAGGGAGGAGACAGTAGTTTGTAATGCTCTAATCTTTGCTAATCTTTGGGGTAGATCAAAATGTTATATCTCAGCCTCCAAGAAAACTGAATACTGTTTCAAAAACAAAGTAGGACCTGTGAGGTGGCTTCCTTAGTGAGTAAAGGTGCTTGCTGCCAAGCCTGACAAGCTGAGTTCCATCCCCAGACTAACATAGTGAAAGGAGAGAACCAATTTCTGCAACTTGTCCTCTGACCTCTAAATTCTCTCTGTCTCTCTCTCTCTCTCTCTCTCTCTCTCTCTCTCTCTCAAAAATGTAAAAATTTTATTTATTTATTTATTTATTTATTTATTTATTTATTTATTATAAATTTTTGGTCTTTTTGAGACAGGGTCTCCCTGTAGCCCAGGCTGGCTTGGAAATTGCTATGTAGACATGACTGGATGTAGACGTGACTGGCCTTGAAATCACAGAGATTTGCCTGCCTCTGCCTCCTCAAGTTCTGTGATAAAAGCCGTGCACAACCAAGCCGAGCAGTATTATATTTCTGAGGTAGGATGTCATGTAGCCAAGGCTGACCTCTACCTCCCAAGAGCTGGGATTGATACAGGGAAAAATGGAGTCTTCTTTTAGGATTCCTATTCTCATAAATGTCTTTAAGAATGGACTCAAGTGCCAGGCGTGGTGGCCCAGGCCTTAAATCCTAGCACTCTGGAGGCAGAGGCAGGTAGATCTCTTCTGAGTTCAAGGCCAACCTGGTCTATAGAGTGAGCTCCAGGCCAGCTGGGACTTAAAGGGAGACCCTGTCTCAAAAATACCAAGGAAAAAGAGAATGGATTCAAAGTAAGCTTTAGGACAATTTTATTAGAGTTTGAAAGAAAACTCATCTGGCAGGCAAGCTGTGAATGTCAGCAGCTGTCCTGGTGAGGAGAATGGAGGGGAGAAGGAAGAAAAGGCGAGGAGCCATGCCATAAAGAACTGCCATGGGTCACACATGGGGGAGACTAGGGAGAATCCCCCTTAGTGGGAAAGGAAGGGAGCTTTACAGAAACAGCAAAGAAACCCAAAATGTTGGAACAGCCCACTTTGTTAGAGAAAGAATGCTTACAAGAGTTAGAGGGCTATGGAGATGGCTCAGGGGATAAGACCACTGGCTACTGTTGCACAGGACCGGGGTTTGAGCACCCACAACCATCTGTAACTCCAGTTCCAGGGGATCTGACAACTTTTGAGTTCCTCAGGAGTTGTACAACACACAGGTGCACTTAGATACATGCAAGCAATACACTCAGATACACAAAATAAAACAATTAAATTAAAAAAAAAAAAAAAGAAAGAAGAAAAGGAGAAGATATTCTTTTCTGAAGAATTTAGAAAAGGAGGCAGACTTACAGAAAGCTACTTGCTTGTGTCCTGGTCCATCAGCCCTGCACTAGGGGACAGGAATTTGGCCAACAAAAGTTCATCGTTTCCTTACCACAGTAAGTATTTTGCCTATCTCATTAGTATGACTTAAGGTGAACCTGCTGCCTTCCAGGAGTTTGACCAGTAGGTAGTAAAACTGGAAAGTTGGGTCTTCATCCTGGCCTGAGATCTTATTCTCTTGACCAGTTTTCTTTTTTTTTTTTTTTGTCTTTTTGAGACTGGGTCTCCCTGTAGCCCCAGCTGTCCTGCAACTCACTCTGTAGACCAAGCTGGCCTTGAACTCAAAAAGATCCGCCTGCCTCTGCCTCCCAAGTGCTAGAATTAAAGTCGTGCGCCACCACGCCCGGCTCAGTTTTCTTTTCTATCTGCAGTAACAGGATCATAGGTGTGTACCATCACGGCTAGCTAAGTGCTTAGTGCTCTATTGGTGGAATTGTAAAGGTTTGACAGAGTAATATATTAAACTTATGAGAAATTAGACATTTATGTATATTTTTAAGTAAAAAAAAAAAAGCACACCACCACGCCCAGCTTAAACTGTTAATTTTGCCAAGTACAATAATAAGATGATTATAGAGTTGATGGACAAACTGAATGCCAAACATTGAGAGACAATAGCATATAACTCAGGATTTGGGTGAAATGTGAGCCAACAGCAGCAGTAAATCATTCATGTTTGCATTCAATAAGTCGGTGTGGAGAAATCCTGGTAGGAAAGTATTAAGTCAGAACAATGTAAGTGGCTCTGTAAATAACACTCAGGATGTAGCTTCATGAAAATGATCCATCTTTGTGGAACAGTAACTCACCTTCCACGCTATTGACAACTCAGGTCAGCCTCCGCTGAGTGAGCCAAGAAAACACTGTCCCTCTGGGTCAGGAACCAATCTGGGTGTATTTCACACATTACAGAATCCACCTCAAACACAGAGGATTCATTCTGCTCCCCTACCAGATGATAAAACTGATGGCTAGTGAAGAGGAATGGATAGGATTCAAATTCTATGACCCGAGTTCTATGTTCTCACTATGTAGACCAGGCTAGCCTTGAACACACAGAGATCTGTCTGCCTCTGCCTCCAGAGTGCTGGGATTAAAAGCATGTGTCACTGTACCTGGCTAACAAACATGTGGTGGTGTGTGCCTTCAGTCCCAGCACTTGGAAGGCAGAGGGAGGTGGGTCTCTGGAAATTCAAGGTCAGCCTGGTCTACCTAGCCAGTTCCAGGCCAGTGAGACTACATAATGAGAGAAACCCTGTCTCAAATAACCCCCCAAAACTCCAACAACAACAACAACAACTAAAAACAACTGTGACAACAAAAGAAAAGAAACTGGGTGTGATGACACAGAATTTTAATCCCAGCACTTGGGAGGCAGATGCAAGCAGCCACTCTGGTCTGAAATCTGCAGAGTGAATTCCAGGCCAGGCAGTGCTATATATTGAAACCTTGTCAAAAAAAAAAAAAAAAAAAAAAAAAAAGAAGTTACTATGCCTAGTCCCTATATCAGGCAACCTATAACCATCTGTAACACCAGTTTTATGGAACTGAACATCCTCTTCTGGCCTTTGAGGGTTCTGGGCACATACATGGCACACATACATACAAGCAAACACCCATATAGACTACACACATAAAAAATTAAAAAAAAAAGAAGTACTTGTCTTTTTCTTTCCAAGGCAGGGTTTTACTGTGTGGAGGTGGCTGGCCCGAATTCAGTATGTAGAGCAGGCTGGCCTTGAATTCATAGAGCCTGCCTCTGCCTCCTTTCTTTTTGTTGTTGTTTTTTGTTCTTTTTGAGACAGGGTCTCCCTTTAGCTCTACATAGCTGGCCTGATCCCTGGAATAGACTAGACTCCAAAAGTAATGAACTCTGGTTTCAGTGAGATCCCTGCCTCAATATAGAAGATAGAGAATTGATGAAGTTACCTGATATCAACTTGAGATTGTTAGGTTCATTTTAAGGGAGACTCTGTGGAGAAAGGAGAAAATGTCAGGACCCAGATGAAAGGAAGTCGGGTTTATTTCAGGCATGGTGGCTGGCCTGCCTGTGTAGGGATTAGGATGACCAGCATTAGAATGTCCCCCAAATGGCAGTTTTATACCCAGGCACACAAGGAAGAGAGTTTACAAGGAAGTGGGGACAAGGAGATGAAAGAATGGGCATAGGTGGGTCTGCAGCTGGTATCAGGAGAAGCATCTCCGGGGAAACTGGGACCTGTGACTGGAAACATTAAAAGCTTCTCGAGAGACTGAGGTCTGGATCTGGTCTCCAGTTAGGTACGATTGCAGGATATTGCAGGAGCATTTCTCAGACTGTAGGAGCACAGTCCAGGGTAATTATTTCTTGGGACTTCTGCCTCAGTTGGCTTCCTGAAATCCCTGACTTAGGTGGGCTACCACCTTACACAGATCTCTACGCAAAACATGAGCACACATGCCTGTACATACACCCACACCACATACACATTATATATATATATATATATATATAAATNTATATATATATAAAAGCATGAGGACAGGGGATATAGTTCAGTGGAAGAGCTCTTCTCCAGCATGCTGAAAACCCAGGGTTCAATCCTTGACAGCAAACAACAACAATAATGAGTTTATCTGTAAATACTTCACATCATCCAAATTAGACTATGCTTTGCTCACAACTTTTTCCCTTTTCTTGGCTTTTGTTCAGGCATATACACTTCTTTTCTTTGTAGGATCTCCTTTGTCCTAATTTTGCTTGAGTCCTGCTAGTTGTTTAGAGTTCAATTCAGTCATTAAAGATTAGGCTGGGATTGTAGCTCAAGGCAGAATATTTGCCTAGCATGCACAGAGCTCTTAATTTTGTCCCTAGCACCTGAAAAAGAGGAGAAAATTGGTTCAGAAGATGTCTGTTGAGTAACTTAAACTACTACTAGAGGCTGGATACTATTTTTTCCTTTCCTTTCTTTGTTCTTTTTTATTTGTTAGGGCAGGGCTTTGAAATAGTCTCTCAGTATAGCCCAGGATGGCCTTGAACTCATAGAGCCACGCTGGTCAGAACTCACAGGTGTCCTCTTGCCTCAGTCTCCTTAAGGCTGGGATTACAGGTTTGGCCCCTCACAGCTGGCTTTCTGGTTTCCCAATCTTGAATTTAATGTCTGTCCATTAATCTTTATTCAGTTAGAGAACGTACCACATACATTATTTAGGATTCCTATCCTTCCCACTGAAGGTGGATTTAATTCTGTGCTGAGGATCTGCAGTTTCCTGTTATCACAGTCTTTTCACCAACTTTGTACTTAACTTCCCCCTTGTGGGCTGTAATGCATTCCCTTCTGTTCTACAGTTACTCTCCAGAGGACTGGGCTCCTTCAGAAATGCAGACTCCTTAGATGCAGAGACTCCTTCTTCTTCCTGTTGATATCCTCACCAGAGCCCAGAACTGGTACACGAATATTCAAATGAATCCAGTGTGAAAACTAGGAGTGTTTTTTCTTTTTGAGACACAGTCTCCCTTCAGTCTCAGCTGGCCTGGAGCTTGCTGTGTAGACCAGCTGGCCTTGAACTCAGAGATCCGCCTGCCTCTGCCTCCCAAGTGCTGGGATTAAAGGCCTAAAATGGTTCTTAGCCACATGTGGGTGCTAGGAATCAAACCCGGGTCCTCTGCAAGAGCAGTCAGTGCTCTTAACTGCTGAGCCATCTCTCCAGCCCCCAAACTAGGAGATATTTTATCACTCCATAGCCTTAACCACTCGGCAACCTTGTCAAAGATATTTTATAACAGGTGAATGAGAAATAAAAAACCACCATGACTTCAGAAGTGGACATTGGAACTGAAAAAATAAGAAATAGAGAACATGTGGAAAGTCCTTACTTGGAAAACAAATGGCCAAAAGGCCAGAAATTAATTGAGCAGAAGTATTCAGATGGCAATTTACAAAGCTCTCCCTAAATGAGATGAGAAACTAGGCAATCTTCAAGTCTTAAGAGCTGTTCTGGGGCTGGACAGATGGCTTAGTGCTTAAGAACACTGTCTGCTCTGGCAGAGGACCTAAGTTCAGTTCCCAGCCCCAACATGGTGTCTAACAACAATTCATAACTCCACTTCCGGGAGGATCCAATGCCCTCTTCTGACCTCCATGAGCATTGGACAACATGGGTATACATGCACGCAATACACTCATACACATAATAGAAAAACAATAAATGCCTTTTTTTTTTTGGTCTTTTTTGGCACAAGGTTTGCCTACTGTAGCCCCAGCTGGCCTCGAACTCACAGAGACCTGCCTACCTCTGCCTCACAAGTACTGGGATTAATGGTGTGCACCATCATGCCCAGTATAAAACATTTTTTAAACAGAGCTGTGCTATGTGTTCTTCTAACTTGAGATTTTGCCTTGGCCAAACTGAAAATTACTATGTTGATCAACATAACCTCAAACTCCTTTGATCTTCCCGCCTCTGCCTCCTTGGTGACTAAATAAATTACAGGAAAGCACCACCATGCCGTTTTCATTTGATTTAATTTACTGACTGTAGTTTTATGTATATGAGTATTTTGCCTGTATATAATGTATTTTATATATATATATATATATATATATATTTTTTTTTTTTTTTTCTCTCTATTTTAAGGAGCTTCAACAGAACCAAAAAAAGAAAAAGCATCNTTTCTTCTTTTGTTCCTTGGTTCTAGTTCAACCTCTTCTGACTCTAGACTAATCCAATGCTTTTTAGTTTTTATTCTTTTATTTTTACTTATTTTTTTGGAGGGGGTCTTTTCAAGACAGGGTCTCCCTGTAGCCCCAGCTGTCCTGGAACTCACTCTGTAGACCAGGCTGGCCTTGAATTCATAAAGATCTGCCTGCCTCTGCCTCCCAAGTGCTAGGATTAAAGGCGTGTGCCACCATGTCCGGCTCTTAGTTTTTATTCTTGATATTAGTCTCCCAAGCCTACTGTAATTTTCTTTCTGCTGGGCATGGTGGCACATACTTGTAATTCAAGCACTCAGGGGGTAGAGACAGGCAGATCTCTGAGAGTTCAAGGCCGCCTGCTCTATATAGTTTCAGGGCAGCTGAAGACAAGTAGACTCTTTCTCAAAACAACAATAACAACAAAAATACTTCCATTATTATTATTATTATGTTTATGGTGCTGGAGTTTGTTCTCACCTTCTACCTTTATGTTGGTTTCAAGACTTTAACCCAGGTCACCAGACTTTGTGCAGTAAGTTCCTTTACCTTCTGAGCCATCTCATAGACCCCCCCCCAACCTACATTACTTTTCTTCTGACATTCTTGGGTCCCAAGTTAATCCTGAGGAGGAAGCTAACAACCAAGATTATCAAGGGTAGGATTAATAATAAGAAATGATTAGCTTTGAAAACTAGTGTGACCAAAATTAGCATTCTCCCCATACAGAGGAAAAGTTGAATTAGTCATATTGGAGATAATCAGAATGTATAACATTAGAATTTCAAGTGTGGTAAAGCATTTGCTCAGCATAATACTCAAAATTTTTCTAATGATCTTCTAGGATACATGTGCTGGTTGAAAAAAAAACCATTACTGATAATAAATGCTCTATTAAGCTAATATCTGAGCCAAAACATATATTTTCACAAGATTCTATAACTTCCCAAAAGGCGTATGTCCTCACCCTTTGTACTTGGACCTTGATTTTGTGCTTATTATGTCAAAAACAGTCTCAGGAATTTTCATCACAAACTCAAGTCACTCCTAGGCAAGAATTATCATTTAATAGATAAATTATATATGCTATAATCTGCTAATAAATGGGTGAAATTTTGTAGAAGCATAGTTAAGACTTTGAGAATCATGGAATTTTCAATTTTTGTTGAAATATGGAGGCCAAGCTGGGTGTGGTAGCGCACGACTTTAATCCTAGCACTTGGGAGGCAGAGGCAGGTGGATCTTTGTGAGTTCAAGGCCAGCCTGGTCTACAATGTGAGTTCCAGGACAGCTGCGGCTACAGGGAGACCCTGTCTCAAAAAGACCAAAAAAAAA
>VZQC01010310.1:2287753-2340905 GCA_009823505.1 Rhizomys pruinosus
AAAAAAAAAAAAAAAAAAAAAAAAAAATATGGAGGCCAAAAGTCCTAGAGTTTAACTTTTTTATTTATTTATTTATATTTTTTGGTCTTTTCGAGACAGGGTCTCCCTGTAGCCCCAGCTGTCCTGGAACTCGCTCTGTAGACCAGGCTGGCCTTGAACTCACAAAGATCCACCTGCCTCTGCCTCCCAAGTGCTAGGATTAAAGGCTTGCGCCACCACGCCCCGGCTCTACAGTTTAACTTTAAACAGACAACAAGGAACACTGAACCTTTGATTGGTGGTTTTGTTCATAACCTAAAGTGAAGGTGGTTGGGTGTAACAGACAGAAGTAGCACAGCCTTAGGGGGCAGCAGCTCTGACTTAGAGCCTTAGCTTCTGTCAATAAGTCATTTGACTTAGGTAAAAAGAAATAAATTAAAAAACAACCAAAAAAATCTTGTTAGATTCTTCATTCAAAAAGTAAAAAAAGTCGGGCGTGGTGGCGTATGCCTTTAATCCTAGCACTCGGAGGCAGAGGCAAGCGGATCATTGTGAGTTCAAGGCCAGCCTGGTCTACAGAGTGATTTCCAGGACAGCTGTGGCTACAGGGAGACCCTGTCTCAAAAAGACCCCCCCCCAAAAAAAAGTGAAAAAGTGAGGCATTAAACATTAAGCTGACAGATTACAAACTTCTGTGATCCCTTAACTTTTGTTTCTACTTTGATTTCCTTTGACTGGTTAGAGCATTAATAAATATACTTAATAAATTAGAAACAAGCACTTGGTAGATGCAGGAACTTTGATGCATTTATGAGAAAGAACAGTTAACCAAAGCATCTATGTCTCAAATACATTACTGCGATAGTGCCATTTCCTGCCATTGTTGGTGTGAGTTTGTTTTGTTCGTTTTTTTTTTTTTTTCCATTTGGTGTTCATTTTGATTTTTTTCATTTTGTTTGATTTTGTGTGTGTGTGTGTGGTTTTTTGTTTGTTTGTTTTTTGTTTTGAGACGGGGGTCTCACTTTGTAGCCCAGGATGGCTCAAACTTGCAGTTATCCTCAACCTCCTGAGTACTGCTGGCATTACAAGCATAAACCACCACAGGCAGCAGGATGGTGCCATTTTAATGAAAGTGTGATTAACAAAGTATTGTTGGCTGAGGGGGTGGCTCTCTGAATAGAAGCACAGAGACCAGAGTTCCAATCCCAAGAACCCAGAGCCCACAGGAGACCTTGGTCATTGTGGCAGCCTTACCTACAATCTCTGTTCTTAGAGACAGTGACAGGGATCCCTCAGACAAGCTGGCTAGCTAGCTCAGTCATAAAACTCCAGATTCAGCAAGAGACTGTCCTACAGTAAACGAAGTGGAGAACAATCAAATAAGACCCTTGACATCAGCATTTAGCCTCTACACACACACTCGTATGCCCCACAGCTTGTGCCCACACACATGTGAACATGCATACGAATAGCACACATGCATACACATACTACAAATAGACCCCTAAAAAACAAAAGAACCAAAGAAACCAACCAAACAAACAAAAAATCCCAAATACATTCTCTAAAAGTTTTATCCTTTCAATTTGTGTTGTTTTGTTTTTGGAGACAGGGTCTAGCCATAGCTGGCCTGGAACTTGCTGTGTAGACCAGGCTGCCCTTGATCTCACAGAGATTTACCTGTTTCTGCCTCCCAGTGCTGGGATTAAGGGCATGCACCACCCTGTCTGGCAGATAGATTATATCCTTTCTGTTTTTGTTTGTTCATTTGTTTGTTTGGTTTTTAATCTTTCTGAGACAGGGTCTCCTTGAAGCTCCAGCTGGTCTGGAACTCACTATGTAGCTATGTAGACCAGGCTGACCATAAACTCATCCAGATTTGCCTGCCTCCCAAGTGATGGGATTAAAGATGTGTGCCACCACACTCAGCTATCCTTTCTGTTTTAACCATATTTTTCTCTCTACAAAATGGTTTTCAGACTGGCCAGACAGCTCCAAATGATTAGTAGTTGCTGCTCTTACAGAGGACCTAAGTTCAGTACCCAGCACCCACAAGCAGATCACAACTGTCTCTAACTACAGTTCCATGAGATCCACTGCCCTCTTCTCGCTTCTTCAGGCACTGCATGAACATGATGCACATATACATATAGGCAAAACACTCATACACATTAACAAAATCTTTTTTTTTTTTTTGGTCTTTTCGAGACAGGGTTTCCCTGTAGCCCCAGCTGTCTTGGAACTCACTCTGTAGACCAGGCTGGCCTGGAACTCACAAAGATCCGCCTGCCTCTGCCTCCTGAGTGCTAGGATTAAAGGCGTGTGCCACCACGCCCGGCTAACAAAATCTTTTAAAAATATATTTCAGCCGGGCGTGGTGGTGCATGCCTTTAATCCTAGCACTTGGGAGGCAGAGGCAGGAGGATCTCTGTGAGTTCAAAGCCAGCCTGATCTACAGAGTGAGTTCCAGGCTAGCTGGGGCTACAGGGAAACCCTGTCTCAAAAAGAACCCCCAATATATATATACTAAAGTATATATACTATATTATATATATAAATATTATATATATATTATATAATATAAATAAACTTTCGCTGGGCATGGTAGTGGCACACACTTTAATTTTTCTAATTTTAATCCCAGCACTCGGAGGTAGAGGCAAAGTCAATCTCTGTGAGTTCAAAGGCACAGCCTTATCTACAATAGCAAAGCTGTTAGGGCCAGCTGGGAATCTAAAAAAGGGGAGACCTCCCTCCCTCAAAATAAATAAATAAATAAATAAATAAATAAATAAATAAATAAAATGAAATAAAAATTTTTTTTTTTTTTTTTTTTTTTTTTTCTTTTCCTTTTCTTCTCTTTGTATTTTTTTATTTCTTCTTTTCTAAAATTTTTTTAGTATTTCTGTTATTTATTTATTTATTTATTTATTTAATTGGAATGTACTGTCTGCATGTGGTTTGTGCACCATCACGTGCTGTGCAATGGCCGCGGAGTGGTCAGAAGAGGGCGTCAGTCTGTCGCCTGGAACTGGAATTTCTCCTGGAATTGGAGTTACAGAGAGTTCTCAGCCGCCAATGTGGATGCTGGGGATCAAAACCCAGTCCTCTGCAAAGAGCGTTGGCGCTCTTACCGCTTAGGTCATTCTCCTCCAGTCCCATCCCCTCTCCCTCCTCCTCCTCCTCCTTCTTCTTCTTCTTCTTCATAGAAATGTTCTTATGTAGATCAGTCTGTCCTCCTGTTCACGGTGTAGCTGAGAAGGACCTTGAACCCCTCCGGGTCCTGCTGCCTCTACCTCCCTATTGCTGGCATTACCTGTGTACACCACCACATTCAATTTTTGGTGCTGGACATCAAACCTAGGTTTTTTTTTTATACGTTAGGCAAACATTCTACCAACTGAGCTATATCCAGGGCCCCATAGAAACATAGTGGTGGGGCATAGAAACATTTTCTCGTTGCTGATAATCCAGCCTCATCAGCAGTATCCAGATACTCCTGCTTGTCTACCGCTATCACCAGCTCTGCCTTTCATCATGATAACTAATGAATAATGACCCACTCTTGCCTTCCTGCAGTGAGTGGTCACCTGAGCTATGTTCTATAAGACGTTGGGGCTGGAGAGATGGCTCAGCAGTTAAGGGCCCTGGCTGCTCTTGTAGAGGACCTGAGTTCTATTCCCAGCACCCACATAGTGGCTGGCAACTCCAGGGGAATCCAACCCCCTCTTCTGACCTCCACAGGCATTGCATGACACAGGTGAATTAATATACATGCAGGCAATACACTTACATACATAAAAATAATAAATAAAATAAAATCTTGCCCATAGTCATGTTTCCTAACCAGTCTGGAAAGGATGTGTTATTATTTTTCATCCTTATCCTGTTACTTCTGCATTCCCCCAAACTTGGAACCTGGAATAGAAATATTTATAAACAGTTTCTCAGTTACCATGACTATTTTGGTTTGTGGAGTCCACATCACACACAATATTTGAACTATGTGCTTTTGAGGATAAATGAAGTTGTAGAAATACTTCTACATACTTAACATACTTCTAGGAGGAAGTATGTTAGAAACCAAGGCCAACAAACTGCGGAAGAGGAGCATGGTAGATTGTAAGGGCTGTGGGGAGATAGGGGTGAATCATGAGACTACAGGAATATAGTCTGGACTCCTGATTGATGAACATGTCTGTGCATACAAGCTTCTCCAACTGGTCTATGGGAACCTTGGGTTGTTCAAAATTTGGACATAGATACTTGCAAAATGCACCAATTACCTCATTGTATGACATAATGAGTGACATCAATGCTATCTGCAAACAACTGTGTCATTGTATTGTAGAATCCCTTAAAAAATAAATTAATTAATTAAAAAAAATATTCTCCAACTAAAAAAAAAGAAACCAAGGCCAATCTACTATCTTTTTACATGTGGTAAAACTATCACTAAATGACTTACTAAAGGCTCAGTCAAGCCAATGACAGAGGAATGTGAACCAGCAATGCTGTTAGAATCAGCCCGCTGTGAAAGGTGGCTTTGCATCCCCCATGATTGGTGTAGGTGCTTTTCTTGAATTGTCTCCTTTAATCTTCCTTATGATCCTCTTGTGTGCCTCTCTCACAAATTAGGAAACACAGCTAGAAGAAGCAGTTGTTTTTTAATTAAAAACACTTTTTATGTGTATGAGTGTATTGCCTACATGCATGTAAGTGACCTTGTGTCATGCAATGCCCGTGGAGGTCAGAAGAGGGCATAGGATCCACTGAAATGGAGTTATGGACAAGTGTTAACCGCCATGTTGAGTTCAGGGATTCAGACCTGAACCTGGGTCCTCTGCAAGAGCAGCCAGTGCTTAACTGCTGAGCCATCTCTCCAGCCCAGAAGAAACAACTTTCAAAGTTACAGAGCTAGGGAAAGCCAGAGCTATGAGTTGAAGCCAAACAGCAAATCCTCTGGGATTTTGTTTTTAGTAGCTACATATTTTCCACTCATCTCATGGTTTAAATCATGTACTATTTCTCTTGATACTTATTGATTTTTACAAGCTTTAAACATATTTACATCTATTTGTTTTGTATATGTGTGTGTGGGCATGCTTGTGCCAGGGTGCATATGGAAAGCTCAGTTCTCTCCTACTCTGTGGATCCTGGGGACAGATCTCAGGTCAGCAGGCTACATGGAGACCCTGTCTCAAAAAGACAAAAACTAAACAAAAGAAAATAAAACAAAACCAGTCTTGTGTCCCTAGGGCATGGCGGTATACTATTATACTTTTGCAATAATGCAGCCCTGTTCCTCTGAGTCTCCCTGTAGCTCCAGCTGTCCTGGGACTCACATTGTAGACCAAGCTGGCCTTGAACTCACAAAGATCCGCCTGAAAAAAAACCAAAGATCCGCCTGCCTCTGCCTCCCAAGTGCTAGGATTAAAAGCGTGAGACACCGCGCCCAGTTTAAGAGATGTAAGAGATTCTACTGAATCTCTGATCTATTTCTCTGACTCATTTTTACAATCTCATTTTAATAATTAATTAATAATTTTATATTTGTCTTTTGAAACAGAATCTCACTCTAACCCCAGGTGGCCTAGAACTTGCTATGTAGACCAGACTGGCATTGAACTCACATAGATTTGCTTGCCTCTGCCTCCTAAATGCTAGGATTAAAGGCATGTGCCTTTAATCTGCCATGCCTGGCTATTACATTTATTTTATATGTATAAGTGTATTTATTGGATGCATGTAGGTAGGTGCACAAACTAAAAACCCTGTGCCCAACACTGGCATGGTGGTGGACACTTTTAATCTCAGTACTTATGTGGCAGAGGCAGGTGAATCTTTGTGAGATCTAGGCCAGCCTGGTCTATATAGTGACTTGCAGGCCAGGTGGGGCTACACGGAGACCCTGTCTCAAAAAGACAAAAACTAAACAAAAGAAAACAAAACAAAACCAGTCTTGTGTCCCTAGGGCATGGCGGTATACTATTATACTTTTGCAATCCCATTACTTGGGAGGCTGAGGAAGGGGGATTCTGACTTGGAGATTACTTTAGGTTTACATAGCAAGATCTTGACTCAAAATAAAAACAATATGTGCAGCTGGAAGTGGTGGGACACGCCTTTTATCCCAGTACTGGGAGGCAGAGGCAGGTGGATCTCTGTGAGTTCCAGGCCAGCCTGGTCTGCATAGTGAGTTCCAGAACAGCTGGGGCTACAGAGAGACCCTGTCTCAATGCCTACTCCCCCCCAAAAAAAAACCAATATGTTCATGAAAATGGATTTATGTAGAATAATAATTTTTTTAATTTATTTATTTATTTTATTTTATTTATTTCGGTATGTGTATCAATGTACTGTCTGCATGCAGGTTTGTGCACCCGTGTCGTGCAATGCCGCGGAGGTCAGAAGAGGGTCTCAGATTCCCCTGGAACTGGAGTTCTCCTGGAATTGGAGTTTCAGACGGCTCTCGGCCGCCATGTGGGTGCTGGGGATCGAACCCGGGTCCTCTGTAAGAGCGGTCGGCACTCTTAACCGCTAGGCCATCTCTCCAGCCCCGTAGAATAATAATTTTAAGGGCTGGATGAGGCAAACACCTTTAATTCCAGCACTTGGGAGGCAGAGGTAGAGAAAGCTCTTTGATTCTTTTGGTGGTGTTTGTTTGCTTTTTGAGACAGGGTCTCCTGTAACTGGTTATCCTGGAACTTGCTAAGTAGACCAGGCTGGTCTTGAACTCAAAGAGATCTGCCTGCCTCTGCTTCTGTAATGCTGTGGTTAAAGGCATGTGCCACCATGACTTATTCTTTTTGAAAGATATACATTAATTTGATAAAGGAAAAACGAAGTAAGCAAAACAAACAGCCTCTCCCCTTAGTTAATAGGGTCTCTTTGGAAGGAATCTTTGGAGTAGCAGATACAGGAAAGGGATTAAGAAAGCAATTAATGACTTCTAGCTAATTGTAAATGGTGTCTAAACTCATTATTCAAGACCAGGCTTCAACTTCTCATTAATTTTCACTTGTGCATAAAAATAAAAGTTGTGCTGTTGTGGAGGTGCACGCCTTTAATCCAAGCACTCCGGAGGCAGAGGCATGTGGATCTCTGTGAATTCCAGGCCCCCCTGGTCTACATAGTGAGTTCCAGGACAGGCGGGGCTGCAGGGAGACCCTGTCTCAAAAAAGACCCCCAAAATTAAAAAAATAAAAAAATAAATAAATGAAAGTTGTGAAATAAACCTGTAAATCATAGAAGACTCTCCCAGGCTTACTTAATTTAACTCCACATTGTATTATCCAATTGGAAAGATATTTCTATTTTTCTTTGCAAATATCCTAAACAAGTATAAGTGACTATTGCTGTTATTATTAGTTCTTTCTTTCTATTTTTTTTTTTTTTAAGCAGTCTCCCTGCAGCACCAGCTGACCTGGAACTCACTATGCAGACCAGGCTGGCTTTGAACTCACAGAGCTCTACCTGCTTCTGCCTCTTGAGTGCTGGGTTTAAAGACATGTACCACCATGTGTGGCAATTATTTCTTTTGTTTAATGTCTCAAATAGTCCACGTTGACCTTAAACTCTGTACATTGATCTCCTGCCTCCAACTCCTAAGTGCTGGCTTAAATTTCATTTAATTTTTTTTAAAGATTTGTTTATTTTTACATCATGTTCATGTCTGCATGTATGTATGTGCACCACTTGTGTCTCTGGTGCCTGTGGAGGACGGAAGAGGACATCAAATGCCCTGAAACTGGAGTTACAGTTGGTTATTATCTGCCATGTGTGTGCTGGGAACCGAACTTTGCATGCCTTCTCCTTTCTCCTTCACCCCTTTCCCATCATGCTGTATATACACTTACACAGGAGGATTTTTAGGCATCGCTGATGTGGTATGGTTAAGTTTTCTACCCAAATTTTTCTGATTTCAGATTGTAGGGCTCCTGAATATTATGTTACATTGCCTATATTGAAATAACATGGGATAGCCAAAAATTAATGTAAATGGAAAGGGGAGGAGAGGGTGGGGATGAAAAGAGATGCCTGAGAACATATGGGAATTCTCAAAAAGGAGAATTCCATTCCCATGTGAAACATGCAGATGAGGTTTCCTGCTGCATACACAAAGCATCAGTGTAGCTGACAGGCGTGGAGCATCTTCTGTACCACATGTGAGCACCAGTCTCTGGATGACTGTGGTAGACCCCTGGGACCAGCTGCCACAGATGGTGGGAAGTCATGAAGACTCTGGGGCTCTACTCTGACCTGATTTCCACTGGAAAATAAATAGCAACCTTCTCACAGTAAGCTAATGCTTCATGATTTAAGGACAAGCTCAAAATATGCAATGTATGAAGGAAAAAAAGAGATATAGGCATCAGCCACTTGGGGGAAAATCTTTTATGAGTCACATTCCAAAGCAGGAGAGCACTGCTTTCTCAAGAATATTTATGGGGTATGGAGGTTTCCCTCAACAAGAATAATTGTATTTAATGAGAGAGAGAGAGAGAGAGAGAGAGAGAGAGAGAGAGAGAGAGAGAGAGAATGAATTAGCAAAGGTGGTTTCACATCTGTCTTTAATTTTCTTTTTTTTTTTTTTTTTTGAGACACGGTCTCCCTGTAACCCCAGCTATCTAGACCAGGCTGTCCTTGAACTCATAGAGATCCTTCTACCTCCATTTCTGGAGTGCTGGGATTAAAGGTGTGCACTGCACTATCACACCCAGCTTTATCTCTCTTTATTTGACCAACACTATTGGGCAGCTAGGTATTTAATCAAAGGGAAATCTTTGGAAATAAAGCCACAGATAGATTGCTAATATTTTTTTGAGGATTTGAAATCATGAAATTCTAATACTTTAAAATAAATTGAGCTTTCTTGAAAGTATCTGATGCTAAAATTGTTCTAGTAACCTTAATAAGAACATTAGTAGCTAAAAGAACCATTGGCTGGGCGTGGTGGTGCACACCTTTAAACCCAGTACTCAGGAGGCAGAGGCTGGAGGATCTCTGTGACTTTAAGCTCACCCTGGTCTACATAGAGAGATCCTGTGTCAAAAAGACAAAAAAAAAAAAAGAAGCAAGAGTACATTGTAGTGTTAGTATTTCTGCTAGCTACTGTGTGAGATCAAGTCTATTCGAAATGCTTTATTCTACAATTACATAAATGTATGAAAGTCCCATAATAAAACTCAGTATTTTGTACTCTTAAAAAAAAATCAGCCAGCCATGGTGGTGCACGCCTCTAATCCTAGCAGTTGGGAGAAGCAGAGGAGGGGATCTCTGTGAGTTCAAGGCCAGCCTGGAATACATTAGAGAGTTCTTTTTTTTTTTTTTTTTGAGCCAGTCATCTCTCCTCTCTCTCTCCTCTCTCTCTCTCTCTCTTTCTCTGCTCCTTTTTTTATTTCTTTAGGAGAGTTCTAAGGAGCTGTGGCGTAGCAGGGAGATTCCTTCTCAAAAGACCAAAAAAAAAAAAAAAAAAAAAAATCAGGGCTGTAGAGATGGCTTAGCTGTTAAGAGCACTTGTTGCTCTTACAAAATACCTATGGGGACTGGACAGACAGCTCAGTGGTTAAGGCACATTCTGCTCTTCTAGAGGACCTGAGTTTGGTTCCCAACACCTGTGTCGGGCAGCTCTCCATCTCTGGTAACTCCAGCTCTAGGGGGCCAAAGCCATCTTTCTGGCCTCTGAGGACACCTGCACTCACATCAGCACACCCCACCCCACAGATGCACATGCACACACATAAAAATGACTGATGGCACACTATCTGTGATTTTTAAAATTGATTGTGTGTGTGTGTGTGTGTGTGTGTGTGTGTGTATGCCACAGAGGGAGTGTAGTAGAGGTCAGTGGATAACTTGTAACAATCAGTTCTCTCCTTCTACCTTGGGGTCTTGGGATTGGAACTCAGGTCCTTGGTGGCAAGTGTCTTTGCCCACTGAGCCATTTTTCTGGTCCCTGTGCCTGTGACCTTGCAGCATACATAATTGCTTTATTCTTGCTGACTTGGCCTTCAATAAATATCATCTCCTGCTTCCTGATTAACCTGCCCTGGGTTTTCATGATTCCTGGAGTCCTTCATAGACTGCATATCTTAATGTTTTGTTTATCTTTTATGTGTATGAATGTACTGTCTGCATGTAGGTTTGTACACCCGTGTCGCGCAATGCCGAGGTCAGAAGAGGTTGTCAGATTCCCCTGGAACTGGAGTTAAAGACGGTTCTCAGCCACTATGTGGGTGCTGGGAATCAAACCTGGGTCCTCTGCAGTCGGCACCCTTAACTGCTAGGCCATCTCTCCAGCCCTTTTTTTTAATTTATTTTTTTTATGTGTATGAGTGTACTGTCTGCATGAAGGTTGGTGCACCCGTGTCATGTAATGCCACAGTAGGAAGAGGGTGTTGGATTCCCCTAGAACTGGAGTTAAAGACAGTCCTCAGCCACCATGTGGGTGCTGGAGATCGAACCTGGGTCCTCTGCAAGAGCGGTCGGCACTCTTAACCGCAAGGTCATCTCTCCAGCCCCATAGACGGCATATCTTGTAAATATCAATTAGTTCTCTGTGTGTGTGCATATGTGTTTGGTAGTGTGCTTGTTCATGTTATTAGCAGTGGAGGGCAGAGCTTGACATCCTGAAGTTGAAGTTTTCCTTTTCTTTTTAAATTATTTTATTTATTTTTATTTTATGTGTATGAGTGTTTTGCCTGCATGTATGTAAGTGTACCTGTGCATGCAGTGCCTTGGAGACCAGAAGAGGGGGTCAGATCTGGAACTGACATTAAGATGGCTGTTTGCTACCCTGTGGGTGTTGGCAGCCTACCCTGGGTCCTCTGCAAGAGCATCCAGGGCTCCTAACCGCTGAGCTACCTGTCCCCAACATCCCAATGTTTTCTTCCTTTGCCTCTCCACATTATTGTTTTGAGGCAGGGTCTCTCAATGAACATGGAGCTTACCATTTTAGCTAAACTGGCTGGCCGATGAGCCCCAGGACCCGCATATCTCTGCCCCCATAGACTCGTGCTTCCAAGCCTGGCTTCTATGTGGGTGCTGGGATCTGAACTCAGGTCCCCATGCTCGCACAGCAAGCACTTTACCCACTGGCTCATCTCCCCAGCCCTCAGGATTGTCTTTCAGTGCTCTGACTTCAGTCCTGCTCTACCAGAAATGAAGCGAGTGGGAGTTTAGTGCTAGCTTCGTAAGACTCCTCAGTGACTTCTTTATCCTCGGTCCCCTGCTCCCAGATTCACCCAAGTTCTCCTGCTCCTTCCAGTAGTGATGGGTGACAATGTCTGCTTTGTCCATTTAGCAGGGATTTGACTGACAGCAGGAAACACAATCTCAGCGTTTGTTCAGCTCACTCATTCGTTTGTCCTCCCTAGGAACGACTTTTGATAATGGACATAATCTGGACTAATGAGTTTTAATCCCAGGAAAACCATACACTTCGGTCTAATGAAAGGTGTGGCAACCCCACTTTGGTACTGGACCTAAGGCGATAATAAATGAATGCGGCATGCTTGAGAATTAAGTATCAAAGTGCTGCAAGTAGCACAGCCAAAGGACTCTGTGGAGAAACCATTTTTAATAAATTATGGGTGTGGCCTGACCAGAGGACACTTTGGGAGAAAATAGGTTCCAGAGTCAGTTCCATTGGCAGAGTGAGGACACAGGCACTCCATGTGAACAGTCCAAGGGGACGTGAGAGATTTATCTGCCCAGTTATGGGAGACATACAATTCTGATAGAGAACTAGGGGAACTTGTGTCCTCTGAGTTCAGGACCACTCTTTTTTTTTTTTTTGGTCTTTTTGAGACAGGGTCTCCCTGTATCCCTTGCTGTCCTGGAACTCAATGTGTAGACCAGGCTGACCTTGAACTCACAGAGATCTGCCTGCCTCTACCTCCCAAGTGCTAGAATTAAAGGTATGTGTCACCACACCCAGCAAGTTACTTTAATTTTTATGTAGGTTTGTGTGTGTGTGTGTGTGTGTGTGTGTGTGTGTGTGTGTCTGTGTCATGTGAGAACAAGTGCCTGAGGAAATCAAGGGAGTTGTTCCCAAAGACCTGGAGTTAGGGGCAGTTGTAAGCAGCCTAATATGGTTGCTGGGAACTGAACTTGGGTCTCTAGAAGCACAGTATGTGCTCTAACCACTGTACTATCTTTCCAGTCCCACCTTATTTTGAGAGGTCTCATTGTGTAGCCCAGGCTAGCTTTGAACTTGTGGTCTTTCTGCCTCAGCTCCTGAGTGCTGGCATTCCAGGTGTGTACTACCACATTTTAATCTGAATCCAAGTCTTTATTTGCTTCCTTGGTTTTTGAGACAGTCTCATGCAGCTCAGTCTTGTCTTGAACTGGCTACATAGCTAAGAATGGCCTTGGACTCAGGATCTTTCTGTCTTTATCTCCTGACAGTCCAGATTACAGGTGTTTGCCACTAACCTGACTTTGAATTTGAGACTCATATATAAAGAAGCATGACTGACTGTAAGAGAAACCACCTACTTCTATGTATTTTTCCATGCTTGGCTGGCTGGACTGTGGTCTCCATGAGTTCTTGGTTAGATGCAGGGCTGTTGTGGACTCCTTCTCTGCTTTGGTGATGCAGCCGGACCTCTTGGTTCTAGGCAATTGCTGATGAGATAAATTCCAGCATAGGAAACCCACACTTTTCATCATAATGGCTTTCAGGCCCATTACTGGTAATAATTTAAAATTGCTTGAATTCATGGCCTTGTTTCTGCTTTTCATTAGGTGTTAAAGAGCAGGTGTTGAGCTCAGCAGAGCCCTTAAGCCATTCAGTATCTGGGAAATCGTACTTAAAAGTAAACTATTAAAACTTCTCCCCCTTTCCAGAGGCATGTTAGTGAGGGAGTTAAAATTTGATGATTTGTAATTTCCATCTCTTGTTTTGGATTTGAAAGACAAAATTCTCTTCTAGTAGAATAGTGAATAGAGATAAATGGAAGAAAATTACAAATTTGACTTTATATGTGGTTTTACAAAACTCCTGTAAGTTTTTTTTCTTTTCTTTTTAAACCATTCTGAGATGTATAGAAAGGAAGGCTGTTCTGCCACAGAACGTTTGAAGTTAATAAATTTGTGCCTAGGAGACAGGAGGTAATTACAAGACAAATGACTCGCATATCCTGTGGATTCATGGAGGTTTAAACTAAATACTTCAAGCTGTTATTTGGTTTGTTTCCTTATGTTTATATGAGGTTAACAAAGTCTACAGCAGCCTTTCAGGCAGTTGTTCCCAGGTGTCTTCTCTTTAGCTGTTGGATTCTATTGGAATTATCTTATGAAGAATATAGGAATAAAGGAGCCAAAAGAATTGGGGCTTCTCACACCAGGTAGAGAATTCTTGGTTTTCATGGTTACTATGGTAGCAGTGATATAAAGTGTGTGTGTGTGTGTGTGTGTGTGTGTGTGTGTGTGTGTAAGATCACCATGGATAAAAGCAACGTCTTATGATTGTGTGTGTGTGTGTTTGCATGTGATTTCTACAGAGTCATGGAAGCTCGAATTTGCAGGAATAATGAACTGAGATGCTAAAACAGATCTCTTGATTTTGAGGACTAATAGTGTCATTTGTTTGTTCAGCCATGCCATGAAAAGGTTTCCATTTATTTACACTACGCTACACACACACACACACACACACACACACACGCACACACCAAATGGAAATGTTTTAAATTATTTTAGGTGTAGGAGTGTATTGCCTGCATGCATCTAAGTGCACCAGTGTCGTACAATGTCCATGGAGGTCAGAAGAGGGGTGTTGGATCCCTTGGAACTGAAGTTACAGACAGTTGTTAGTTTCCATGTGGGTTCTAGGAACTAAACCCAGGTCCTTTGTAAGAGTAATCAGTGCTCTTAACCACTGAAACATCTCTCCAGCCCCCAAAATGGAAAATTTTAAAAGTGAGTTACAAGCACTTGGGAGGCAGAGGCAGGCACATCTTTGTGAGTTCAAGGCCAGCCTGGTCTACAGAGGGAGTTCCAGGCCAGCTGAAGCTACAGGGAGACCCTGTCTCAAAAAGACAAAAAAAAAAAAAGTGAGTTACAAACTGCGTATGGTGGTACACATCTTTTAATCTCAGCACTCAGGAGGCAGAGGCAGGGGGATAATTGTGAGATCAAGGCCAGTGTGGTCTACCTAGCAAGTTCTAGGCCAGTTGAGGGCTACATAGTGAGTCCCTGTCTCAAAAACAACAATAACAAAATAAAACAACAACAAAAAAATAAAACAACAGAAAAGTATGTCATAAAATAGACTGAGGAGCATAAATCCATTTTGTTGAAAAGCAAAATACATTTAAATGAATATAGTATGCACGCATTCTTTGGAAAGACATACTAAAATTTCACAATATTTGATCTTTAGATGGTAAGAATATAGACATATATTTTCTCTTTGTTTCTATATATACTTTTAGCTTCTCATAAAATATATTTTAGCCAGGCATGATTTTGCTCACCTTTAATCCCAGCACTCGGGAAGCAGAGGCAGACGGATTTCTGTGAGTTCAAGGCCAGCCTGGTCTACATGGCGAGCTCCAGGCCAGCTGGGACTAAAGGGAGACCCTGTCTCAAAAAGACCAAATATATAGTAGTTCATAATAAAAAAAAATAAAAACGCAGTGTCTTCAATAAAAATAGTGACAGCCAGGCATGGTGGCACATGCCTTTAATCCTAGCACTCTGGAGGCAGAGGCAGGAGGATCTCTGTGAGTTCAAGGCCAGCCTGGTCTACACAGTGAGTTCCAGGACAGCTGCGGCTGCAGAGAGACTCTGTCTCAAAAAGACCCCCCCAAAAACCAAAAAACCAAAACAAAAAAAATCCCATAGTGACTATCTTGAGGAGCTCTTTCTTTAGGAAAATGTTTTAAATTGTAGCCTGGAAACTGAAGGCTGAGTGGTCTAAACAATGAGTGAATCATATGATGCCTGCATTAAAAAAAAAAAAAGAGGATTTTATTTTGATCTCTCTGTGTGTATGATATATGTGTGTGTTTGTGTGCATGTATGTGTAAGCACAAGTGTTTGCATGCCAGTGTGTGCCTGTGGACGTCATCTTCCCTGTTTGAGCCTACCAGCTTCCGGGCACTCTTCTGTCTCTCCTCTCCTCTACTGCACTTAGTTTTACGTGGGCTCTGGGGTCCAAACTCAGTTCCTCACACGTGCATGACAAGTGTTTACTTTTGAGCTATTCCTCCAGCCTGTGCATTCTTTCATTGTTTATTTGTTTGTTTGTTTGTTTGTTTGTTTGTGACAAGGTCTTGTTGACCTGGAACTGACAGAGATCCCCCAGCCTCTGCCTCCTGCGTGTTGGGAGCAAAGATGTGCACCACCAGCCTTGCGTTCTCTTGAACCACTCATTAAGTGGTAATAGTCATTTTGAAAACTGTGAGATCTGTAGCTTGTGCTATGGCTTTACCCTGACAGCTGCTCAGTGCCTTTTCCCTTTTCATTTATTTTGTTCTTGTTTTGTTTTGAGATAGGGTCTCACTTTGTAGACCAAGCTGGCCTTAAACTCAGATCTGCCTGCCTCTGTTCCTGAGTGCTGAGATTAAAGGTGTGTACCATGATAACCTGCCCCCCCCCTTTTTTTATGTCTTGAAGACAGGGTCTTTTTTTTTTTTTTTTTTTTTGGTCTTTTTGAGACAGGGTCTCCCTTTAGTCCCAGCTGGCCTAGAGCTCACTTTGTAGACCAGGCGGGCCTTGAACTCACAGAGATCCACCTGCCTCTGCCTCCCAAGTGCTAGGATTAAAGGTGTGCGCCACCACACCCAGCGTGAGACAGGGTCTTATGTATTCCCTACTGACATGGAATTCTCTAGATAGCAAAGGATGACCTTGAAATTCTGGTCCTCCAGCCTTCACCTCCTCCAGTTTATATAGTACGAGGGATAGAACCCAGAACTTTGTACATGCTCAGCAAGTACTCTGCCAGTTCAGCTACATCCCCAACTATTTACTTTTATTTTATTTTATCTTTTATTGTACTTTATTTTGATATACGTCTCATTTTGCAGCCCCTGCTGACCTTTTACTTGCTGCAGTCCTTCTACCTTGGCTTTCCAAATGCTGGGATTATTATACGCATGAGCCAGCATACCTGGTTTGTATTGTACTTCTTAATAAACTTCCTTATGGTCATATTACCTTCTTCTTTATATTGTTCCCAGGAGCAAGTGCAGTGTCTGTATTCTAAAGTTTGGAGCATAACCTGCTTCGCAGTAGCGGTCAACAAATGATGGTAATGTTTTCCTCAGATGGTTTGTCTTGGTTGACGGCATCACGATCCTGCTGAAGGAAGCTGGCGACCTCAGCACTGACCCTCTTCTCACTTTCAGTCTTCACATCTAGGCCAGAAGATGCTTTTGGCTTTGCCTTCTTCCAATTCCCATCTCCTTTCCTTCATTTCCTTTTTATTTTTAACTTTTGAAACAGGGTCTCATGTATCCCTGGTTGGTCTTAAGCTTGTGATATCACTAAAGATGACCTTGAGTTTCTAATCCTTCCTGCCTCTATCTCCCTGCCTCTACCTCCCTGCCTCTATCTCCCTGCCTCTACCTCCCGAGTAGGTGATGTGTGCTCTTCTGCCCCTTTGTGTGGTGCTGGGGATGGCCCCAGGGCTTTGTGTATGCTAGGCAAACACTCTGACCAACTGAGTTACAACCCTAGCCCTTGGGTTTTTTGTTGGAGAGAGTTAATTTTTTCTGAGAGTGGAGAGGGTTGAGACAGGGTCTCTCTCTGCAGCCCCAGATGGCCTGCAACTTGCTATGTAGACCAGGCTGGCCTGGAACACAGAGCACTACGAGTCTCTCCCTCTAGAGAGCAGGGATAAAGCTGTGTTTTAATTCAACTCTCTTCAGACAGACTTTCCTCCATGCCACTGACCAAAATAGGCAGTGCCAACTATCAAAATGTCACCTGTATTACCTGTTTCCTATAATGGCTCATACCTAAAATTCCAGTTCCTGGAAAGCTGAGGTGGGAGATCTGCCACTAGCTTGAGGCCAACCTGAATAACACAGAAAGTTTTAGGCCAGCCTAGGCTGCAGAGTGAGAACTTGTCTCAAAACTCAAGCAACAGGAACAATGACAAACTATCCACTACATTTAAAAAATATTTTATTATTTTTATTTTATGTGTATGAGTGTATTAACTATATGTGTTTAAGTGCACCTGTGTTGTACAATGCCTTAGAAGGTGAGAAGAGGTTGTCCGATCCCCTGGAACTGTAGTTACAGACAGTTCTTAGCTGCATGGTTCATAGTTCTTAGATGCTAGAAATCAAACCTGGGTCTTCTTCAAGAGCAGCCATGCATTACTCTTAACCCAACTCTCCAGCCCCTCCACTGTATTTCTTTAAAAGATATATATGACGAGCGTGGTGGTGCACACCTTTATTCCCAGCACTCAGGAGGCAGAGGCAGGCAGATCTCTGTGAGTTCAAGGCTAGCCTGGTCTATAAGTTCCAGGCCAGCTGGATCTACAGGGAGAACTTATCTCAAAAAAACCAAAGAAAAAGATATTTACTTATTTATTATTTATTTATTTTTAGCGTGTGCATGATGTATGGATGTACATATGTCATGGGGAGTGTATAAAGCTAAGAGGACAGCTTTGTGAAGTCCTTCTACCTTCGTTTCCTTCAAGTCAGGTCACCAGGCTTGCTAATAGAGCACCTTTAAGGACTGCACCTTCTTTCCAGCCCCCCCCCCCCACTGTAGTTCTTTAGCTGCAGTCAGCTGTTCTGGTCTTCTCCCAATAGTGTTCCTGAGCTCTTGCCAGATGGTCTGTTGGTCATAAGATAGAACACTTCTCTAGCTGGAGATGTCACCTTCTATGTTTGTCTACTTACCTTTTGTCTATACTCTCATTTGTGTTACAATTGTCACTCTTGGCATTTATTATTTTGCAAAAATCGTAATCATCTGAACAGATAGACTGACTCCCAAGTTTTTTTTTTTTTTTTTTTTTTTTTTTTTTGAGACAGGGGCTCCCCGGTACTCCGCTTTCCTGGAACTCACTATGTAGACCAGGCTGGCCTTGAACTCACAGAGATCCACTTGCCTCTGCCTCCCTAGTGCTGGGATTAAAGGTGTGTGCCACCAAGTCCAGCTCTTTTTTTCTTAAATATTTTATTTATTATTTTTATTGTACCTGTGTGAGTGTACTGCTGCATGTAAGAGCCCCCATGTTGTGCAATAATCATGGAGGCCAGAAGAGGGCATTGGATCTCCTGGAACTGGAGTTACAGACAGTTCTTAGCCATCATGTGGATGCTGGAAATCAAACCCAGGTCCTCTGCAAGAATAGCCAGTGCTCTTAAACACTGAGCCATCTCTCCAGCCCCTTGGCTCCATTCTTATCTCAATAGGGCATCCAGTCTTTTCAACCCTAGCATCTCATTCATCCAAGGTCATGCGTCTTTCTCCTCTGTGTCCAATGGAGATGAGAGGGCACCTGCTTTGTTGTTAATTCTCAAGCATACCCACATTCACTCATTATCTTTTTGGTGGAGTAGCAAACTGAGTTTGCCAAGGAGGTTCCCCAAGACGCCAAGTCATCAGACCCAAAAGCAGGTGGTTTTTGGGGGGTGTTAATCAAAAAGCCATTAGTTCATATTATGTTCATTAATAAAAGTCATTCCCACAGACACTGGTAAGAATATTAATATTTCAGACCGAGTGCAGTGGTTCACACCTGTAATCTCAGCACTTGGGAGGTGGAGTCAGGGCGATCAGGAGTTCATTGTCTTATGGTGAAGTTAGAGGCCCTCCTAGGCTATCCAAGTTCCCGTCTCAAAAATAAACATTTAGCTAGTCTTGGGGTAAGATTCAACAATAAACAAAGGTGCACATGGCTTAATAATCTTCTGTGATTCATAGGCTGGGTTGATGCTGTACCTAAACAAGCTTGAAGTCTCAGAGCTGAAAAGACTTTCAGATGGACTCTAACTTAACGGCGTTATCTTGCAGAGGATGTAAGTCAACCTAGAAAGCTTTAGTGATTTGCCCTCATCACATTGCATTGTACCTCATAACAGAGCTATGAACTCCCTTCCCTGGCTTTATCTACGAACGTTCATCTTGCTGCCAAACACTTAAATATGCAGAGAAGACCCTTTTTTTGAGACAAGTTCCCACTATGTAGCTAATGTGGAACTTCCTATGTAGCTAGCTCAAACTCATGGCTGTCTTCCTCTTCTTCTGGAGTGCTGGGATTCTCTCTATGAACCACCATGTCTACCCTAGTCGAGAGTTATTTTGTCTTTTGTTTTTATTTCTGAGACAAGATTTCCCTGTAGCCCTGGCTGGCCTGGAACTCACTATGTAAGTCAGGCTGGCCTCTTTGTCTCCCTGAGTACTGGAATTAAAGGTGTGCAGTACCACACCCTGGATATTTTGTCTTAAAAAAAAAAATGCTTCATTTACTTTTATTTGAGCATGAGTTTTTATTGCTGGTATGTGTACCAGTGTGTGTGCGTGCTGGAAGTAGAACCTGGGTCCTCTAGAAGAACAGCAAGTGTTCTTAACCCCTGAGCCACCGGTCCAGCCCCTATTTTGTCTTTTTGAATAAGTGGAGTCTTCTGATTCCTTTGCATGATCGAGTTTAATGCCAGTTTTAAATCTGAGGCATCCAGGGTCACCTGTTCTTTGTAGTTTGGGGGTGAGATAAACTCTTTACCTTTAAAGACCCTCAGAAATGCTGATTTTTAGCCTGGTGTGGTGGGACACGCCTTTAATCCTAGCACTTAGGAGGCAGAGGCAGGTGGATCTCTGTGAGTTCAAAGCCAGCATGGTCTACATAGCAAGCTCCAGGCCAGCTGGGACTAAAGGAAGACCCTAGCTCAAACAAACAAGCAAACAAACAAACAAACAAACAAACAAACAAAAAGAAAAGAAAAAAAGAAGAAAAGAAAGAAATGCTGATTCATTTAAAAAAGAGGCGAGATCTGTTATAGTAGGAGTAGTGAAGTGCTGACGGCAGGTCAAAGCCATGGTTGTTTTTGTGCATTCCATGGGCTAATGAGTTTTGGTTTTATTTGCTTTTCATTTATATTCTCTCTCTCTCTCTCTCTCTCTCTCTCTCTCTCTCTCTCTCTCTCTCTCTCTGTCTCTCTCTCTCTGACAGAGCATGTAGGTTCCAGAGATCAAACTGGGATCTTCAGTCTTGGAGGCAAGTGCCTTTATCCTCTGAGCCATCTCAATAGCCTCAATATTTTTTCTTTTTCTTTTTTTTTATTTGTATTTATTTTTATTATATGTGCATAAATGTTATGCCTGCATGTAAGTGCCCTGTGTTGTGCCATGCCCATGGAGGACAGAAGAGGACACTGGATCCTCTGGAACTGGAGTTAAGGATGGTTGTTAGCCACCATGTGGGTGATGGGATTCGTATCTAGATCGTCTGTAAGAACAGCCAGTGCTCTTAACCACTGAGCCATCTCTCCAGCCCCTCAATTTTCTTTTTTAAAGAATTGAAAAGAAATTAAAGGGCTGGGATCTGGCTCAGTGGTATATGCTTGCTAGCATATATTAAACCCTGAGTTAAATCCCAAGTACTTAAAAGAAAGAAATTAAAAAAAGAATAGTATCTCATTGTTTGAGAAAATTCTAAATTCTATGAAATTCAAATTTTAGAAACCTTTTTTTCTTTTTTTGAAACAGGGTCTCTCTGTAGCCACAGCTGTCCTGGAACTGTCTATATAGACTAGGCTAGCCTTGAACTCACAGAGATCTGCCTGTCTCTGCCTCCCTAGTACCAAGACTAAAGGTGTGGGCCCCACATCTGGCTCAAAATTCAAATTTTATAGTTAATAATGTTGTGCCAGGAAACAGCCACGTCCATCCCTTCCTGCTTTTTTGATACAACAGAGTTGAATAGTCACAAAACTTGATTCATTATCTGTCTGGTCCTTTTAAGAAAAAGTTTATTCATTCCTGTATTATGGTAAAAAGTTATCCTTCCCCCTCGATCCCAAGGTATTTAAGTAGGTATTGATTAAGAACCAGTGATTTTAATATCGTTGGAGACTAAACCAAAGCTAAATTGCAAATAACCCAAAATTGGTGCAGTTTTTTCTTCTTTTATCTAAAGCATGTTTAATATCTATATATTGTTTTCTTAAAAAAATTAAAGTTAAGAAGGGTCGTTTGTATCCTTTAGACATAAAAGCTCTCCACAGCATACCAACAGAAGGTATGTATTGGAATTATTTGCTAATGAGACAGCAGAGAACAGACGCCCTGTGGGATGTGATTACGTTTTATGCAGAGAGGCATTTTCTTCCCTGTGGTTACCCTGTCTCCAACTCCTTATCCTGTCTGTCTAGATAGTGAAAACTAAATCTTTCACATGGCTTTAAATGCTTAGGGTTCCCAGAGAAGGAAGTCTGGGCTATTAATGAAATAGTCAAGAAAACAACTCATTTTTTACTTAAGGAGACTTGCTTGAGGGTTTTTTTTTTTTTTTTTTTTTTTTTTTTTTTTTGGTGTTTTCAGGACAGATTCTTCCGTGCTTTATCTAACTCATTATTAGACCAGCTGGCCTTGAACTCACAAAGTCTGCATATGCCTCTGCCTCGAGATGCTAGGATTAAAAGTGTGTGTACCACCGGCCTGGCTGAGACTTGGTTGTTTAAGACACATTGTATAATGGTGGACCTTCAATCACAGTGAAGTTCTAACAATGAAAGTAAGAAAGAAATAAAAAAATAGAAATTGATTTTACTAGTTTTATCTCATTTTTATAAGGAATTTAAATAATACTTAAAAGTAGAATGAGATGTTATCTTGTATAAAATCAAAATAAAGCTGGGCATGGTAGCACACATCCTTCATCCCAGCATCCCAGAGGCAGAGGTAGGCAGATCTTTGTGAGTTCAAGGCCAGCCTTGTCTTCATATCAAGATCAGACCAGCTGGGGCTACAGGGAGGCACTGTCTCAAAAAGACCAAAAATAAAAAATAAATAAAATGACAAAATATTATGCTTTCTGATGTTGTTTATTGTATAGTGATGTAATGAAAGTTGACATTCTTTTCTTTATTTTTTATTTTTTATTTTTTTTTATTATTTTTTTGCTATGTTTATGAATGTATTGTCTGCATGCAGGTCTGTGCACCCGTGTCGTGCAATGCCGCGGAGGTCAGAAGAGGGTCTCGGATTCCCCTGGAACTGGAGTTCTCCTGGAATTGGAGTTACAGACGGTTCTTAGCCGCCATGTGGGTGCTGGGGATCGAACCCGGATCCTCTGCAAGAGCGTCGGTGCTCTTAACCGCTAGGCTATCTCTCCAGCCCCGACATTCTTTTCTAGGATGAAGCTTGTTATTTAACTCAGAGGACTGTCTTCTTTCTTCCTTCTCTCCCTCCTCCATCCTTCCATTCTCACCTTCTTCCTTCCTTCCATCTTTCTTTAGTCTTGGTTTATTTATAATTTATTTATTTTTTATTTATTTTTATTTTATGTGTGTGAGTGGATCTTGCTATGTAGCCCAGGCTAGACTTGAATTCACCATCCTCCCGCCTTAGCCTCCAGATTGTTAGGATTACCACTGTGTTTGCAACCATACCTGACTCAAAGAATTTTCAAAAAAGTTGCACTGTGCCACTCAAAAGAACTTATCTGGACACTAATGGCTTTGGTATACTATTAAATAAAAGTCCAAAAAATTGAACAATAGGAGCGATTCACATTCTATATTATATTTCATCTTAGGTATTATAACATGTCATTGTTCTGCTTAAAAATCTATTGAAATTCCCTAAGAACCTGTTATGTAAAATCCAGTCTCTCTACAGAGCCATTTAGCATCCTTTCCACAAAGCCCTGGACCCTTCGTCTGCCTCCACAGCAAACCCTCTGGCCCCTCCCCCACTGAGACTCATCCCACTGGTAAGTGCTCAGTGTCTTTCCATTCGTTTTCCTTTCCTCCTTGTTTCCTTGTTCACTTGCAAATATACCTCTCTCTTTCCTCAGGGTCTCCTGTAACCAGGAATCCTGGCTTCTAATTGGATATGTTGCCAAGGGTGAACTTGAACTTCTGCTCTTCCTGCCTCCGCTTACATCATGTTGAAATCACAGGTATATGCCTCTATGCTTTTGTGTTTTATATGGTGATGGAACCCAGAATTTTATCCATGCTAGGCAGACACTCAACCAACTGAGCTACAGCCCCAGCCCTGCTGCCTGATTATTCTTTTAGCCAGCCGAGGATTTCATGACTCCTTTCAAGCTTCTTCTTTTCACCCTCATCTTTGATTGCCTTGAGGTTTCTCATGTTCAGCAGGTTCACTGGATAACACCTTATCACTCGGCTTCCTGTGTTCAGCTTTGGACTTCTCAGCTTTCTGGAACCTACTCTCAATACTCTCTTTGCCCAAGCAGCCCATGTTATTGGTGATGGTAATCCTGTCCGATTTTCCTGTACTTTATTTATTTATTTATTTATTTATTTTGGTCTTTTTGAGACAGGGTCTCCCTGTAGCCCCAGCTGTCCTGGAACTTACACTCTGTAGAACAAGCTGGCCTTGAACTCACAAAGATCCGCCTGCCTCTGCCACCCGAGGGCTAGGATTAAAGGCGTGCACCACCACACCCGGCTTCCTGTACTCTTTTTTTTTTTTATTTTATTTGTTTCTGTATGTGTATGAATGTACTGTCTGCATGCAGGTTTGTGCACCCATGTCGTGCAATGGTCAGAAGAGGGTCTTGGATTCCCCTGGAACTGGAGTTCTCCTGGAATTGGAGTTTCAGACGGTTCTCAGCCGCCATGTGGGTGCTGGGAATCGAACCCTGGTCCTCTGCAAGAGCAGTCGGCGATCTTAACTGCTAGGCCATCTCTCCAGCCCCCTGTACTCTTAACTGCAGCTGAGTCATTGAGAATGTCAGTGGCCTCAGTACTGAAATGACTTGAAGCTGGATGCAGTGGCCCACACCTGCAATACTAGTACTTGGGAGCTGAGACAAGAGGATTGCTATAAGTTTGACTAGCCTCAGTGAATTACAGGGCAACCAGGGTTGTGTAGTAAGGACCCTGTTTCAAACAAACAAACAAACAAACAAACAAACAAACAAACAAACCCAAACCCCAAATTAAATCAACCAAACAAAAACAAAGGAAGTGACTTCAACCTAAGGACCACCATGCCAAGCAGGGGGTATGCTTATGCGTTCAAATTTGCTAAACAAGTTCTTAACTTGGGCATGGTCCATCATCTTCATATATCTTTCTGCTGTCATTGTTTATTGTTTTTTTTTCTTCTTGAGACAGGATCTCATTTATCCCAGGTTGCCCTCAAACTCACTGTGTAAACCTAGGCCTTGAACTTGGGATCTCCCTGCCTCATGGATGAGTACTGATGTGACAGGAAGTGCTGGGATCTAACCCAGGGCCTTATGTTTGGTAGACAAACACTCTCTAGAGCTACATCCTCAGCCCCTCTTCATGAACTTGATGAACACACCTGTTAGTGGTCAAGTAGGTAATGACAGTATCTGCTAGGCAGAATGGTAGGTAGGGACCACTGTGCTTCCTTGGGACAGTTATGACCCTTTCAGCAGTTCAATATCAAGGAAAAGAGGAGTAATATGCAAAAGAAGAAAATGTGTTTTTGAGACAAGTTCTCTTGTATCTCAGAGTGGTCTCAAGTTAGCTAAGTAGCTGTGGATGGCCTTGAAATTCTGATCCTCTTACATCTAACTCCCAAGTGCTGGGATTATGGCCATGTGCCACCATGCCCAGTTTTTGTGGTGCTAGGGATTGGGCCCAGGGAACTGTGCAGACCAAGTAAGCACTCTACCAGCTGACCTGCATCTCCAGTTCTCAAATGTGTGGAGACTTGCTTTACATGGAATAGCTCCCTGGACAGTTGCAGCATAGGCATCAGCTATGTTGATACTCTTATTCAATTCTTTCCCACTGACAAAATCTTGTAGAAACTTCTGAATGGATAGAGGTAGAACTGCCCACCGGGACAATGTTGTGTATCTGTGTGGTAAATTTGGCTTTTGCTATGGGGTCTAGAGTTCCACTGAACAGATCAGCATTTGGTGCTTCAAATGGATTGTGTATAATGGAGGTAAAGAAGTGGGTTCCACCTGGGTGTGGTGGCACACACCTTTAATCCCAGCACTTGGAAGGCAGAGGCTGGAGGATCTCTGTGAGTTCAAGGGCAGCCTGGTCTACATAGTGAGTTCCAGGACAGCTGGGGCTACAAGGAGACCCTGTCTCAAAAAGACTAAAAAAAAAAAAAGAAAGAAAAAGAAAAAAGTGGGTTCATTCATAGAGATAAACAATTTCTAAGGCCCCTGTGCAGGGGGAAAGGGTACTTTTAGCTCTTTTACACTGTTTGGTGAGTTCTGTGACAGCATGCTGTGTAGACTGATATAACAACCAGTATCCTTGTCATTTAAAGTGCTCTTCTTTGGGAAAGGGAAAGCTAACTTCACTCATATAGAGGCTCTCATCCAAATGATCCAAGGAAAGCATATAATACCAAATAGTAATATTAAAAGATTATAATGCTGGGCATGGTGGCACATGCCTTTGATTCTAGCACTCAGGAGGCAGAGGCAGGCAGATCTCTGTGAGTTCAAGACCAGCCTGGTCTACAGAGTGAGTTCCAGGCCAGCTGGGGCTAGCTATAGGGAGACCCTGTCTCAAAACAAACAAACAAAAAATAATAATAAAATAAAGGATTATAATACTAAAGAAAAGACACACATATTTACACTTCTAAGAAAATAAAGTCATGGTGGAGTTTGTTTACTCCCCCCACTTGAATTGTCAGGTGCTCTCCAGGGTTAACCATATGAAAGAGAACCTTAAGATATTCTCCTTCAGTAGTTTCCAGACCTGAAGTTTAAATAGCCCTTTCCATCAGCATCCAGAGAAACCTTTTGAAATTCGGAATACCAAACCCATTTTGGAGTTGATTAACATAGTTCAAATGATAATAGAAACAAAACTCTACACAAAAGTGAACTTGACTTCCTCTTTTATCATTGTAACTCCCCATAGCAAAGAAATATTTTTAAAATGAGACAACTTGTTTGCTATTAAGTTTTATCTTAGGGGAGGAAAAGCTTGGAAGTTTGGATTTCTGACTGTTCTTTGGATTTTGAATTAATCCTTTAATTCAGAATATAAGGCAAGATTCTACTCCTTGGGATGGGTGGTTTTGGGTTTAGATAAGATTACTTGTAAATCCTGGGCACTTGTTTAATATAAGATGAAGAGTTGGTTTGGTAAGTTAAAAAGGTTTTTTGGGGACCTGGGCGTGGTGCACGCCTGCTATCCCAGCTCTTGGGAAGAAAAGGGAGGAAGATTATGAGTCAGAGGCCTGGCTGAGCTACACTATAAGTTTGGATCAAGATGCTGTCTCAAAAAGAAAAACAAAACAAAACCAAAAAGCAAAACAACCACTTGAACAGATTTACATCTAAATATGCACTTTTTTTTTTTTTTTTTGCGATAGGGTCTCTGTATTCCCAGCTGGTCTGAAGCTCATTATGTAGACCAGGCTGGCCTTGAAACTTGAGCTCCCAGAGATGTGCCTGCCTCTTCCTCCCCAATGCTGGGATTAAAGGCATGATGAACCACCACATCTGGCCTATAAAATTATTTTTATTTTATTTTATTTTATTTTATTTTGTATTTTATTTTTGTCTTTTTGAGACAGGGTCTCTCTTTAGTCCCAGCTGTCCTGGAGTTCACTCTGTAGACCAGGTTGGCTTGAATTCACAGAAATCTGCCTGCCTCTGCCTCCCAAGTGCTGGGATTAAAGGCACGTGCCACCGTGCCTGGTTTATAAAATTATTTATTTATTTATTTATTTATTTTTGGTCTTTTTAAGACAGGGTCTCCCTGTAGCCTCAGCTGTCCTGGAACTCACTCTGTAGACCAGGCTGGACTTGAACTCACAGAGATCTGCCTGCCTCTGCCTCCCAAGTGCTAGGATTAAAGGCATGTGCCACCACGCCCGGCTTAAAATTATTTTTTTAAAAATAACAAATGAAGCTGGGCGTGGTGGCTCATGCCTTTAATCCTAGCACTTGGCAGGCAGAGGCAGGTGGATCTCTGTGAGTACAAGGCCAGCCTGGTCTATGTAGTGAGCTCCAGGCCAGCTGGGACTAAAGGGAGACCCTGTCTCAAAAATACCAAAAAAATAAAATAAAATAAAAACAAATAAACTACATTTTTCTGAAATATCTAGCTTTTGTTTCTAGTTCTGAACTTTATGCCATTTGAAAACAGATCTATTTCCTTTCTTCTTTCTTTAACTTTATTTATTATTTTTATTTTATTTGTATGAATGTATTACTTGCATATAGGTAGGAGAACCCCAAGTTGTGAATACCCAAGGAAGTCAGAAGAGAGCATTGTATCTCCTGGAACTGGAGTTGAAAATGACTGTTAGCTACCAGGTGGGTGATGGGAATCCAACTCTCCAGTCCTCTGCAACTGAGCCATCTTTCCAGGCCTCTATTTCCTTTCTTAAAGCAATATTTTAGAAAAACTATCTTTTAGTGTTAAAACTTTATGCCTCTCTGTAAGCTGTTTAACTCTCATGGGGGCATCTCTAGGTTTCCTTAAGATATCTCTAAAGACATGGTGAGTATGTTCATCTTTTATCATCCTAGAGGGTCTTTCCTCATTACTGTCCTCTTCCATATAGTGTCAAAATCTGAAAAACAAGGCTTTGGATGAGATGAGTGTTTGCTTTTGTAATGTGTATCTGGCAAATGCATTCTTTTTTTTTTTTTGAGACTGGGTCTCCCTGTAGTACTAGCTGGTCTAGAATTCTCTGTGTAGACCAGGCTGGCCTGGATCTCACATAGGTTTGCCTGCCTCTTGCCTCCCCAGTGCTAGGATTAAAGGTATGGGCTACCATGTCTTGGAAGTGCCTTTATTAGGAGGTCGTCTTTGAATAGACCCGAGTGCTGATCTTTTATTGCAGACACGGTCTCATGCATCCCAGGCTGGCCTCTAGCTGGCTATATAGCAGGGATGACTTTGAACTTAATTTTTTTTAATTTATTTTTTATTTTATGTGTATGAGTGTACTGCCTGCTTGTAGGTAAGCCTTAGCCCTGTTTTGTTTTATGTGTGTGTGTGTGTGTGTGTGTGTGTGTGTTTATGAGTGTTTCACCTGCATGTAAGTGCACCCTTGTATGCAATGCCTTTGGAGGTCAGAAGAGAGCATTTGAGTTCTGGGATCTAGAGTTTGGAGAATTGTTAACTGTGATCTGGGTGCTGGGAACCGAACCTAGGACCTCTGCAAAGTAGCCATTGCTCTTAATGTTTGAACCATTCCCTTCTTGTTTTTAAAATGATTTATATCGGGGCTGGAGTTTGGTTCCCAGCACCTACATAGCAGCTAACAACCATCCATAACCACAGTTCCAGGGAATCCAATGTCTTCTTCTGACCTCTGCAGGCACTGCATGACATGGATGTACTTACATACATGCAGACAATATACTCATACACTTAAAATAATAGGGCTGGAGAGATGGCCTAGTGGTTAAGAGCACCGACCACTCTTGAAGAGGACCCAGGTTCAATCCCCAGCACCCACATGGCAGCTGAGAACTGTCTGTAACTCCAATTCCAGGAGACCTCCAGTTCCAGGGGAATCCGAGACCCTCTTCTGACCTCCGTGGCATTGCACGACACAGGTGCACAGACCTACATGCAGACAGTACATTCATACACATAAAAAATAAATAAATAAAATTTAAAAAATTAAAATAATAAACAAATAGAAAAATAAAACTGTTTTTTGTATGTTTGTATGTGCATGTGTGTGGTGTATGCTGTAGGGTGTGTGACATAAACACATGTGTAGTGCAGATGAACACACCTGTGTGGATGCACTCATACAGACACCAAGAAGGCTGCTAAGTGTTTTGCCCTATCACTCTGCATCTTATTTCCTTGAGACAGGGTCTAGCAGCCAGCAAGCCACCATGATGCCCTGTCTCCTCCTCCCACAGGAGCTGGGCTGTAGATGCAGATTTGGCCAGCCATACTCAACTTTTACTGTGGATGCTGAGGATTCAAACACAGATCCGTGATTGTGTAGCAAGTGCTTTTACCCTCTCAGCCATCACTCCCTTTTTCTGAGATGTGATCTCACCTTGTAGCCTGGCCTATAACTCCTGGTCCTTGGGCCTCAGGCTCCCAAGGACTAGGATTTTATAGGCATGAACCCCTACAACTGACTCAGATCCAATTACTAATTTTTATCCCATTATTTTCACTGGTAAGTAGATGTCTTTGTTTTCTCTGTCTGGCAAGAGGCAAAGATGTATTCTGTTTTTAAAGAATTCACTTTTTTCTAATTGTGATGCCATATACCTATAATCTCAACACTTGGGAGGCTGAATCAGGAGTTCAAGGCCAGACAACACAGCAAATTCAAGGGTAATCTGGGCTACATGAGATCCTGTCTCAAACAAACATAGAGACAAAATAGGTTTTCCTCTTGATTTTGTTTCAAGAACTCAGCCATTGAAACTGAGATGGGTAGCAAGAAAAGGTAAACTTTCTTGTCTGTCATCCTTATCGCACACAGTGTTTACAAGGACAATTAATGTAAAAATTATCAGTAACACTTGTTTAAATCAGTAAGGAAGACCATTCAAGGGCCCTAAGTGTGGAGACCACCATAATGGGGTTTTGTAGTGCGGGAGACAAATCGAGGTCAGTTCTGATTACAATAAGAAAAAATAGGATTTTATAAACTGTTTTACAATTAAAGCTGAGTGGGGATTAGTGAATTGAAAACTCAGAAAAAAATTCTGAGTGTGGGGGGTTACCCCGGCTGTAGTGGGGGAGATGCAGCCCAGGGAGGTCAGGCTAACAGGGGAGGAACACGATTTGCTATTGAAAGTGATCTCATGGGGACTGGGGAGATGGCTCAGTGGTTAAGAGCTCTGGCTGCTCTTACAGAGGACCTGGGTTTGAATCCCAGTACCGACATGGCAGCTAACAACAGGCTGTAACTCCAGTTCCAGGGGGTCCAGTGCCCTCTTCTGTCCTCCTTGGGCATTGCACTTACATGGCAGCTAACAACAGGCTCTAACTCCAGTTCCAGGGGGTCCAGTGCCCTCTTCTGTCCTCCTTGGGCATTGCGCATCACAGTGCATTTACATGCTGGCAATATATTCATACACATAAAACAAAAATAACCTTTTTAATGCGAGGTGTGGTAGCTCAGGCCTTTATTCTCAGCATTTGGGAGGCAGAGGCAAGAGGATCTCTGTGAGTTCAGGCCAGCTGGGACTACGTAATGACAACCTGTCTCAATAAAATAAAATAAAATAATAAAATAAAAATATAGTAATAAAAAATGACATTTTCATTTGTTCCTTCTACTCAGTTAATGAATCGGTAGTGAAGGGAAATGGATTTCTGTGCAGGATGTTTTCTCTCTCTCTTTCTTTGTCTCTCTGTCTCTGTGTTTCTGTCTCTCTGTCTCTGCCTCTGTTTCTCTCCCTTCTCCTCTTTCTGCTGTGGAGTTGAAACCCACGCCTCACTAACACTGAGCTACACCCTGGTCCCTTTCTCTAGCCCTCTGGTTAACACCTTGCCTCTCTCTGTTGGGAACAATCCTGGCCATTGGCGTTTCTACAGTTTTTACTTTCTTTTTTTTAAATTTTATTTATTATTTTTATGTGTATGAGTGTACTGTCTGCATATAGGTTCGTGTAATGCCGCGGAGGTCAGAAGAGGGCGTCGGATTCCCCTGGAACTGGAGTCAAAGACGGTTCTCAGCTGCCATGTGGGTGCTGGGGATAGAACCCGGGTCCTCTGCAAGAGCATTCAGTGCTCTTAACTGCTGAGCCATCTCTACAGCCCCTACAGTTATTACTTTCAATTACAGTAGGGAAAGAACAGTATGTCCCTTCAATGAAAAATTCCCCTTGTAGAATTAACTATTAGATATTTATTGGGGGAAAATGAGATTTGTTTCTAATCTGCTGTCCTTTTAGCTTTCCTCTTGTTGGGGTGGAAGGATCACAGAGAAGGTGAAAGGAGACAGAAATCTGACCCCTCGCTGGATTCCAGCCCATTCTGGAATTCTATTGCTGTCCTGGCACAAAAACAAAAAAACTACTTTTTTTTTTTTTTTTTTTTTTTTCTTTTCTGTGAACAAGAAGTGGGCCTGTAAACCCCAGACTAGTGCTCAAAGGTACACAGAGAGATACAATAGAGAAGATCCGTCAAGGGAACGTTGGATGGCTCATCAAAGATGTGCAGAGTGGAGAGCAAGCTAATCCCCCGCGTTCACTGACCCCTCCCACCGCTGCATCCGGGAGCTGTAAAAGCAGTTCCAGCACAATGGGAAACAGGGCCGGTTGGTGCTCAAAGGCTTTGTGCTTTCTGCTTATTTTGAAGAACGCAGATCATTTATTTGACAGTTTTGGGCAGGGTTGTCATTTAGGGGGTGAAAAGAAGGAAGAAGCGGCAAAATGCAGGCTTTGGTAGTAAGGCTGCTTGAGTAGAGAAAGAGAAGGGGCCGGGACAAAACTCAATAGAGTCACTGCCCAGAGGGCCGAACAGCGCATTACTGCAAGTCACCTAGCAGGCACCGGCCATCTCTAACGCCACAGCTGTGTATTTAGCTTGTAGAAAAATTAAATTGAAAGTTCTAAGATAGAACAAAAAATATAAAACTGGACTTGTATGAAGCATGTCTTTTAAAACATTTACTGTTTATGTATTAGTGTGTGTGGGGTCTGTGTGCATGTGTCTGTCTGCGTGTGCAGAGGGTGGTATGGGTGCTGGGAACTCAACTGGGGTCCTTTGGAAGAAAAGCAAGTGTTTTGAACTGGAGAAGGCTTGAGCCTTCTCTCCAGCCCCGAAGATGTCTTTCAAGTAAATGTTTTTATAAATTCACGAGATAGTAAATATTTCTATGTGGATCCTCAGATGTTTAAATGAGAGGTTAAGACTTCTTTGTTTTCTTCCTCCTCCTCCTCCTCCTCCTCCTCCTCCTCCTCCTCCTCCTCCTCCTCCATAGACGTTAATGTGATTTTTTTGTTTGTGTGTTTATAAAGCAGGAGCAGAATATTTTGCTAAAAATTTGGGCAGCAAGTTATCAGGTATTTCCTTAGCCTGGAGCCAATGTCTATAAAAGGGAATTGCTAGAAAGTTTAGAGTACTTGCAAAAAACTATATGCTAACAGCAAAGGGGGATCTAAAATGACTGCTACTAGCAGCTTCAACGGAACGTGATTCTGACCAGAGTGATTTGAATTTGCACTGACCACAGACTTTTTCTTTGGTTCCACTTAATGAACCTTTATCCTGTGACTCTTCAGTAAGCAGAGGAACTGCAACCAAACTCAGTCTCAGGTGACATCGAGAGGCAGGAGAGGATGTCTGAAGAACGTTTATGGGGCTCAATGCTACAGCTTTCTGATGGAGATAATATTTTATTTGCATCTATGCCTTGTCTAAACAGAATGAAAGGGTGGATTGGTCCATCAGCTCAACCATGGGTTATAGTTTTATTGGTTGAGGGTCCAGGCAGATGTTGAGATAAAGGTAATTTTTATCTGACCAAAAGCCTCTCTCTCCTTCCCATTTGTAAAAACAGCTCCATGACAAAGATGATTGTAAGAGACCAAAGGAAACCAGGTTATGGACAATAAGACTGAATTTTTATTATCAACCTGTGTCCATGATGACTCCTGAGTGGTCTTGTACAGTCTTGTGTATGAAAACAGCCACCTCATGCCATTAGCCTGAAGTGCTTTTCAGTCACAAGTACTTCTGTTTTGCTTTTTAGGTTTATATTATTTATTTATTATTACTATTTTTTTTTATTTTTTTATGTGTATGAGTGTACTGCCTGCTTGCACGCAGGTGCACCCATGTCATGCAATGCTGTGGAGGTCAGAGAGGGTGTTGGATTCCCCTGGAACTGGAGTTAAAGACGGTTTTTAGCTGCCATGTGGGTGCTGGGAATCGAACCTGAGTCCTCTGCAAGAGCAGTCAGTGCTCTTAACCGCTAAGCCATTTCTCCAGCCCTATTTTTATGTTTTTGGCACAGGGTCTCCCTGTAGGCCCAGCTGGCTCATTAACTCATTATGTAGATCAGGCTGGCCAAACTCCTGAGATTCAACTGCCTCTGTTTCCTGAGTGCTAGGATTAAAGGTGTACACCATCATGCCTGGTTCTCTTTATTATTTTGAATTATGTGCATGTGTGTATATCAGTGTGTGGGTATGTGCATGTGTCCACGAATGCCAGAGGCATTGGATCCCCCTGGGGCTGGAATTATAGGAATGCTGGCTGACAGGCAGCTAGGCGTGGTGGCTGGGAACAGAACTCGGGTCCTCTGCAGGAGTAGAACACTGCTAACTGCTGAGCCATCTCTCCATCCCCAACAAAGATGATTAAATAATTAATTAATTATGTTTGGAGTACTGGTGATTGAACCTGGGACCTCACACATGCTAAGAGAGCACTCTAGCACTGAGTGACATCCCCAGTCCTCTGTAAATTACAGGTCTTTTCATTTTCCTCTAAAATTCTGTGAGCTAGCTTTTCTGCACAGCATCCCTGCGGTCAAAAGTACTGTGCAGATTTTAGTCTGATAGACACTTTTGAAGTTTTAATGAACTATCTTACTTTTATTGTCTAGAACACAGAGAATCAAATAATTTTTTTACACAATAATAATACTGAGGAGAAAACAGGAAAACAACCCAAAGTAAACAGGATGTAGCCACCTTCTCTAAGGCTGAATGACCACAGCTTCAATAAAACCACATTCCAATAGTTTAGCCTGGTGGTTGCAAACTAGTTACAAAGGCACATCACTCCCCTTTCTTCTTGTCATGTGATGTGCAATTTTGCTCTCTAAAAACACCGGCTGCCTTGGCTAGTTAAATAGCAACCCCATGTTCCATGCAAAGCACAGTCTTATGTTAACCATTCTGCCTCGTGTTCTTGTCAATTAAACAAATGAAATGTGATTGAAATTAGTGCTGGTGCTTAAGGTTGGTGCATTCGTGGTTTATTGGCGTAGTGCTTTGAGATGCTTCTGTTTCCTCCTTTTAATGCATCGTCATTTACCAACTTAATAATGATTCTAGGCTTTCCCTATTGCTCTGACTGGGAATGAGAAAAGGAGCTTAAATTGTTTGTATTTAGATGATCCTCAGAAATCCTTTTGTGTATCTACAGGGTCTGCAAATGGCTAATGACATAACCCAGAAAACTTTGCTATTAGCGGAATGGAGAAATGATCCTAAAGAAGAAAATAATCATAGTTGGAGTGTTTGAATGTAATAAAAATTTTACTTTTCTGTGTTTTTTTCATCCGTTAAAGGTGGAGGCTAAGAACCACAAAAAAAAAAAAATCATGAAGAATTTAAATAACAAAACAGTCATGGAAACTAGCTTTAGAGGTAGAGTTTGAAGATGGTTTAGAAGATGTGCACTAATGACGCCTGCTGTGTAATCATCTTCTCTTCCATGTGCTTTATATATCTACATTGTAGCTTTTAAATTTCAGGGTAAGTATTAGGGGATAGCCATGAGTTAAGATCCTCATCTTCCTTAGGAAGGAAGACAAAAAGATAGGCTGGGAGATGTTAGATAGCTTGTCTGCCGTCTTAAAGACGGTAGCAGAGCAGAGATTGACTCAAGATCCTTAACTTATAGTGCCTTGCTGACCTTTGATGATAGATAGCCTTCTAATCTTTGGGATGAAGCAAGGCTGTGAATAGCTTCACATTGGTCCAAGCCAGATCTTATCAGTGTTTGAACAGATTTGCATGTCTTATGAATGAAGAGGAAACTCATTGCTCAGATTTTTTTTGGATTATGGAATTCTGGTAAGGACAAAGCATAAATGTACCATTTAAAGTATAATAGTAGAAGCCGGGTGTGATGGCGCACGCCTTTAATCCTAGCACTTGGGAGGCAGAGGCAGGCAGATCTTTTTGAGTTCAAGGCCAGCCTGGTCTACAGAGCGAATTCCAGGACAGTTGGGGCTACAGGGAGATCTTGTCTCGAAAAGACCAAAAAAAAAACCAAAAAAAAGAATAATAGTAGAAAGATTGTCTTGAGAATGTTAACAGTCTGTGTTTTTATTTTCTTTTTGCTTTTTTTGCTTTTTTTTTTTTTTTTTTTTTTTTAGCAGGGCTGGGGATTGAACCTGGGATCAGGCAAATACTCTACTATTTCTAGCCTGTGTTAACATTCTGGGAAGGGGTGTGTCTTCCTAGAAAGGAAAAGTAACCTCCAAGGCCTACCCAAATTCTATATCGGAGAAACAACCTCTTTTTAAACAAATATTTAAAAAAAAATTGAAGATTTTTTTTTTTTGTCTTTTTGAGACAGGGTCTCCCTGTAGCCCGAGCTGTCTTGGAACTCACTCTGTAGACCAGGCTGGCCTTGAACTCACAAAGATCCGCCTGTCTCTGCCTCCCAAGTGCTAGGATTAAAGGCGTGCTCCACCATGCCCAGCTTATTTTCTTTTTAATTATATGTATGCTTCTCTGGGTGAGGATATGTACACATAAGTGCAGGTGCCCAGGGAGGGTAGGAGAGGTCATCGGATCTCGGATCTGGACTTGGAGGTGGCCGTGAGCTGCTCTGCTTGGGTGATGGGAACCATACCTAACTCTCCAGCTTGTATAAGAAGTATTTTATATCTTAATTTTTTTCCTTTCTCTGAAAACAAATATTTATTTTATTTGTTTTTGAGGTAGGGTCTCTCTATTTAGCCCTGGACGGCCTGGAACTTGCTATGTAGACCAGGCTGGGCTCTAGCTCATGTAGATTCCCCCTGCCTCTGCCTCCTGAGTGCTGTAATTAAAGGCATGTGCCACCGCACCTAACCTCCTTCTTTCCTTCCTTCTTTCCTTCCTTCCTTCCTTCCTTCCTTCCTTCCTTCCTTCCTTCCTTCCTTCCTTCCTTCCTTCCTTCCCTCCTTCCTTCCTTCCCTCCTTCGTCTTTCTGTCTGTCTGTCTGTCTGTCTGAAACAAGGTGTCCCTGCAGCCCCAGCTGTCCTAGAACTCTCTATGTAGACCAGGCTGGCCTTGAACTCACAGAGATCCATCTGCCTTTGTCTCCCAAGTGCCGGAATTAAAGGTGTGCGCCACCATGCCTGGCTCGCTCCTTTCTTTCTTTCTTTCTTTCTTTCTTTCTTTCTTTCTTTCTTTCTTTCTTTCTTTCTTTCTTTCTTTCTTTCTTTCCTTCCTTCCTTCCTTCCTTCCTTCCTTCCTTCCTTCCTTCCTTCCTTCCTTCTTTCCTTCCTTCCTTCCTTCTTTCCAATTTTCTTGCTAATGGGCTAAGCTTTGAAAATATTAGTATTATTATAATGATGATGATGATGGTGTTTGGGATTGAATCCAGGGCCTCATGCAAACAATCTTAAAGTAATAAACCAAACCAGGAACTATTTTAGTAATTGTCTTTTATTCTTTTCTTATTCCTTTTTTTTTTTTGTCTTTTGAGACAGGGTTTCCCTGGAGCTCACAGAGATCTACCTGCCTCTGCCTCCTGAGTGCTGGAATTAAAGGAGTGTGCCACCACGCCCAGCCCTGGCAATTGTTTTTTTAGACTAAGTTATATGTGTATAATATTTTATGTGTATTAATATTCTGCCTGCATGTATGTAATGGACAGTTGTTAACTGCCATGTGGATGATGGGACCTGAACCTCGGTCCTCCCTGGAAGAGCAGTCAGTGCTCTGCCACTGAGCTATATCTTTCCTTAATCTCTCCAACCCCTGTTTATTTGTTTGTTTCTTTGTTTGAGACTGAGTCTCAGGGTCTCAAATGTAGCTGTGGCTGTCCTGGAACTTGCCATGTAGACCAGTCTGTCTTTGAACTTGCCAGTTAGACCAGGCTGTCCTGGAACTCACAGAGATCTTCCTGCTTTTGCTTCCAGATTGCTGTGATTAATTTTTCCTACTCCCCAGTGCATCTCAGATAAGCAACCTGAAGCTGTCCTTCACTGGGGCCTGGCTTAGTTCTGCATATCAGAGCAGGTTCTTCCCTTTGTAGCACTCTAAGGCCTAAGGCCTTGCAAGACTGGGCAGAAAATCAACTTGGTTGAGCATACAGTAGCCTGAAGAGGTGTGGAAAATAGACTTTCTTCAGTTCTTCTTTTTTTTTTTTATCTTTTGGTCTGTTTGAGGAAAGTCATTGCCAGGCATCATGGTGCACACCTTTAATCCTAGCACTTAGGAGGCAGAGGCAGGTGGATCTCTGTGAGTTCAAGGCCCGCCTGGTCTACATAGTGAGCTCCAGGCCAGCTGGGACTAAAGAGAGACCCTGTCTCAAAAAGACAAAAAAAAAAAAAATCACTAAAATGCCATTGGAATCACTCCATCATTACTGTCTGTTAGTAAACACACTTTAGTAAGCTTGTCTATGGTGTGTATGTGTGTGTGTGTGTATGTTTGTGTGTCCATGTGCAATCCTGGGTAGATGGTGTATTTGTGGAGGTCAGAGGACAACCTCTGGTGTTGGTCCTCCTCAACTTTTCATATTGCTTGAGACAGGTTTTCAACTGTTTTTTCCTCTGTGAAAGCCAGAGACTAGACAAGATCCCATTATGTACCCCAGCTGGCCTGGAACTTGTGGCCATTTTCCTGCCTCTGTCTCTCTTACGATGGGGTTAGAGATGTAAGCCAGCGCAACCAGCTGGATCCACTTTAAAAGAGCCATTTACAGATTAAAAAGAGCACCACTTCATCTGATGAATCATCAAAGCCTAGAAATAAAAAATAAATCACAGAAATTGAAATAAAAAGAGTCTTCTTTGAATAAACTTTGATTTTAGTCTAGTCTAGTCATTTTTGTGCACTTTCTAGGGCCGATAAGCCTTTCATTTTATGCTGAAATTAAAAGATGTGTTTCTAGATCTAGAGAACCCCAGTCTCCAATGTTTTACTCATGCTGTATTTATCATTATTCCCCCTCCCCATTTTACCATCATGCTTTTAAAGAGAAAATAAATCATCACAACTGTTCCACATAAGTCAAACAAAGGAACGTGAACATTTGCCCCCAAGTTCATCTTTTGATATAATGCTTTAAGGTCCGACCCCAAAGCACTGCTGAGAAGCCCACGATCAATTTCCAAGTCAACCGAATTCTGATTTCTGAAGCCACTGGATACAGTCTCCAGATTCCTGTGACCTACATTCCCAGACCTCCCGCCATTCATTTAAGAGACACTACAACAATGGTGTAGGCTTTATCTAGCAGCTGCCACCATTAACTAACAAAGCCAAGTAAACACTGATAAGACATCAGAGGGCCTGCTGCAGTGTCTTAGCTCTTAGAAATGCTTCTTTAGAGTCAGTGAGAGAAAGAAAATGCTTCTGCCCCCTCCCCTCCTCCACCCAACACCCAGGAGCACACCTGGTTTTCTAGGTTCAGGTTAATGGTGGACTTGGTTTCTTTAGATAATGTGAAGTCTGTTTCCTCTCTGGTATCTTTTAACTAATGCAGGCATTTTCCAAGATGAGGCTTGGATAAGCCTTCAGGCACTTGCTGTTCTTTCAGGTCTTCATTCCAGCAAGGGAACCCAAGTCTCTCCTGTCCCCAGTGTGTGGGCTTTGTTTGCATTCCTGCCTCTGCTTCTTTTTAATGATAAATATGTTCATGGGTGGGACAGGGTAGTAACAGGCTGCCCTTGTGAACATCAACTTTGCTTTTATCGAAAGTGCGTCTCATCTCACACTTTCAGAAACAGAACCAAAGAAAGCATTTTGAATGCAATTGCATTTCATAGCAACATCAATCATTAGAAAGTACCATTTTAGCTAGTAAGGGCTCTGCTGGGTGGGCATGGTGCCCCACACCTGTAATCCCAGCACTTGGGGATAGAGACAGGAGGATAAGGAGTTCAAGGCTAGACTCTGATACAGAGTGAGTTATAGGTTAGCTTGGGCTACATGAGACCCAGTCACAAAAAAAAAAAAAAAAAGGGAGTTTATGAAGACAAGCCAGACATAGAGAAAATTGACATCGAGGGTTGAGGATGTAGCTCAGTGGTGAAGCATGCATACTTGTCATAGAAAACGCCCTAGTTTCAAACCCCTGTATCGAAAATAAAATCTACTAGGGATTTATTAAAAACACATTGACATCTGTGAGAAGAGCAGCAGACAATGAACCAGTGCTGGATGTGGTGACACACATTGTAATCCCAAGCAATCAGGAGGATGAGACAGGAGGATTGGTTAGTCTGGGATACATAGTGACCCAGCCTGGACTACTACATCGTGAGATCTGGTCCTGCCCAACAAAGAAGATAAGAAAACACAAAACAAGAGAAAACAAAAAACCAGAAAACAAGAAAAGAAGAGAAAAAAAATGTATCAGGGCCAGCCAGTTGCCTCAGCAAGCAAGGCCTCTCCCCACAAACTGACCATCCAACTTCAATCCCTGGGACCCACAGAGGAAGTAGAAAACTGACTTCTGAAAGTTGTCTCTCAAAATCTGTCCTCTGACATCCACACAGGTGGTGTGGCACACGCGCTCGCGAGCACACACATACACACACACACACACACAGACATCATCATAATCATCATCAATCATCATCATATATTAAAAAAAACTTTTAAAAAAGAGATGCATCACTCAGATAGGTGGAAAGAACATTTCAGGCATAAGGAACTAGAAGTCGAAAGGTCACATAATCTACTAAGCACATGAACTCTTTTATCTTTTCCCTAAATACTTGTGTGTGTGTGTGTGTGTGTGTGTGTGTGTGTGCATGTGTGTGGTCATATATGTACATGCATTCATGTGGAGACCACAAGACATCCTTAGGTGTCATCCTCGGAAATGCTACTGACCTCCCTTAAGACGGGATCTGCACATTGCCCTGGACTTAATTAATTAGGATGGCCTGGCTAGTCAGCAAACTTCAGGGATCCTCCCATCCATCCCTAGTTTCCCTACTGGAATTACAAGTGTGGCCACCACACAGGCTTTTTTTTTTTTTAATTATTTATTTATTTATGTGTATGAATGTACTGTCTGCATGTAGGTTTGTGCACCCGTGTCGTGCAATGCCGCGGAGGTCAGAAGAAGGTCTCGGATTCCCCTGGAACTGGAGTTCTCCTAGAATTGCAGTTACAGATGGTTCTTAGCCGCCATGTGGGTGCTGGGGATCGAACCCGGGTCCTCTGCAAGAGCAGTCAGTGCTCTTAACCGCTAGGCTATCTCTCCAGCCCACCACATAGGCTTTTTGAACCTCTTTTGGGACTTGAACTCAGGTCCCCCTGCTGGAGCTGTAAGTAATCTTATTGGCTGAGCTGATTCCCAGCCCTATGACCAAACTTTTGTTATCACAAAATGTTAAACTCTACAAAGCTCACCATATAAGAACCAAGTTACTAAAGCAAACCAACAAAACAAAACAACCAAAAAATAAAAACTAGCTCATGCTAATGTTTAAATACCATATGACTTTCTGTTGGGCTGTGCTCATAGCTATATCCAGAACGGGCTGCATTTAGGACATGGCTGGTACAGTGTGAGGGACTTGAAGATCAGCGGGGGGCCAACGCAGGAGGGAAGGTGAGCCCAGCCCCTGATGTGCCTCCTAGGCATTAGATTTTATAGGATCCTGTTGGTGGATTTCAGGGGTTTTAACTCCCTGTGGCAGGACAGGGAACGTCAGAAATGGCGATGGATGACTGGATGTTGGGTGAGTACTAGGCAGATTATTTTATTTATTTATTTATTTATTTACTTATTTATTATCTTTTTTTTATGTGTATAAGTATTTTGCCTGCATGTATGTATGTGTACTATGTGTGTACCTGGCTCCCTAGAGGCCAGAAGGGGTTGTTGGCTCTTCCAGGGATTGGAGTTACTGATGGTTGTGTGTTTCAATGTGGGTGTCAGGGAACTGAACCCCAACTGAACCCAGGTTCTCTTCAAGAGCAGCAAGTACTCTTAACTGCTGAGCCATCTCTCCAGCCCCATAAACAGATTTTTGGAAAAAAAAAATCACTGTGGTTACATGAAAGGGAGTGTCAGGTCAGACATCGTACACACAGATGGGAGGATCCCTCAGCTGTCTTCAGGAGAGATGACTGTATCTAAGACTCAGGAGGTGATGGAAGAGGGAAGAAAAGTGGATAGATTAGGTCTCCAAGGCTCTTTGTAGTTTCAGAAGTAAGCGAAAGGGCAAAGGAAAGTTAACTTCATGAGGAATGAGGAAATAATTCAGATAAAATGGAATCATGTTGTATTTTGATGTTTAGGAATGAAGCCTGACTTTTATTATGACCTTTCTAATCTGTAATGTTGAAAGGACAAAGTATAATTCATTTAAGGAAAACTGTAAAGAATAGGAAATATAAATTGAAACTATTTTACATGCAACAAAATATACTGGGAAACTAAGATTAATGTAGAGTTTTTTTTTCTAAGATAGCTAATTTTAAATTCTTTATGTGAGTAGGCCACAGAAGACACATTTTGGTACTTATAATGATAAATTTAATTGAGTACTCAATAAAAATCACATTCCTTTTCTCCGTAATCTGTTTCTTACACAATGAAGCTGTGATATAATTGGTGAAATTCCTTCTATTTGACCCATGGCATTAATGAAAAATCAAATCAGAAAATCCTGTCTAACTGGAACTACAGCATGCAGAACTATGTTTACCACATGGCTACAAGTGTGTTTAAACCACAATAAAATTGCAACAAAAATAAAGTGCCTATGTTTTATATTTTCTCCTAAGTACAAAAGATTGTTGTTGTTGTTGTTTGAATTGCTAAAAGGCATTTTCCGTGGCTGGCAAAAGGTGGTGAGTGTTTAGTCCTTACTCAGTTTAGGGACTGTCTTTAAGAAGCACTTTGGGTTTCCTGTGTAGGAACCATTCCAGGTCTTTGACAAGGGAAAAGGAAAGCACGTTCTATTTCTTTCCAGAACACTCCAGAGTCATCCTTTCTTTTCTAGATTTTTATTTATATGTCTTAAAAATCATCTTTAAAAAAAAAGTTGGGGCAGGAGAGATGGCTCAATGGTTAAGAACACTGGCTGCTCTTACAGAGGACTCAGGTTCAGTTCCTAGTACCCACAAGTCAGCTAACAACCATCTGTAACTCCAGTTCCAAGGGATCCAACACCCTTTTCTGACCTTTGTGGCCATTACATGACCTGGGTGCACTTAGACACATGCAGGCAATACACTCAGACATAAAACAAACAAACAAACAAACAAACAAACAAACCAAAAAAAAAAACCTTACTGACCCAGGCCTGGAGAGATAGCTCAGCAGTTAAAAGAGTGCTTGCTGTTCTTCAAAATGACCCAAGGTCAGTTCCCAGCACCCACACTGGGTGGCTCACAACTGTCAGTAATCCAGCTCCAGGAGACCTGACACTCTCTTCTCGATTCTTCAGACACCTGCATTCACATGTGCTTTCTCTACACACACATATAATTAAAAATACATCGGCCAGGCATGGTGGTGGTGGTGTGCATGTCTTTAATCCCAGCACTGGCACTGGAGATGCAGACAGAGGTAGCTCAAGGCCAGCGTGGTGTACATAGTGAGTTCCAGGCTAGCTAATGCACTACAGGGAGAGTCTGTCTGTAGACACACACACACACACACACACACACACACACACACACACACATTTTTTTAAGCCGACTCTTTAAAAAATTATTTTGGTTTGCAAGTAATATTCCTCATTCAGTGAAGATAATCACCTTCAATGCGTCTAGTCTGAAATGCTGAAGGGCAAATGACAAAATATATTTTTTTCTTTTTCTTTTTTTTTTCCTTGAGACAGGGTCTCTCTTTAGCCCCAGCTAGGCTGGTCTTGAACTCACAGAGATCTGCCTGGCTTCCCAATGTTGGGATCAAAGGCCTGTGCCACCATGCCCGGACTAATATTTTTTGATATTGAATGTTTTTTATTTTTTTTATGTGTATGAGTGCATTGCCTGCATATATGTAAGTGAACTCATGTCATGCAATACCTGTAGAGGTCAGAAGATGGTGTCAGATTTCCCTGGAACTGGAATTACAAAGGGTTGTTAGCCGTCAAGTGGGTGCTGGGAATTGAACCCGGATCATCTGGAAGAGTAACCAGTGCTTGTTAACTGCTGAACTATCTCCAGCCCCTGACTTTTTCTTTTCTTTTCTTTTCTTTTTTTTTTTTTTTCCTTTTCTTTTCTCTGACAGGGTCTCGCCAGTCCCAGTCACAGCCAGCCTGGGATGGTGTAGGCTTGGCTGGTGATCGCTCAGGGATCGGCCTGCCTCTGCCTCCCACAGCTGGATCAAAGTTGTGTGCCATCATGCCTGGCACTGACTTTTTGATATTGTTAATTATTTTAAGTATAACTTGGTGGGGCCTGTCTTCCTGTTCTGTCTTTTTTATCCTTTCCCAGGTATTGTCAGACTTGCTGTACTTCTGACATTGTATGTACTTATCACAGTATGTTTTTCATTTTTGTTTCACCATTAAAGGCTACAGTTCCAGGGCTGGAGAGATGGCCTAACGGTTTTTTTAGAATGCCCGACCCCTCTCTTACACGAGGACTCGGGTTCGATCCCGGCCCCACATGGCGGCTGAGAAGAACTCTGTAAACTCCAATTCTCATGGAGAAACTCCAGTTCCAGGGGGAATCCGACACCCTCTTCTGACCTCTGCAGCATTGCAACGCACGGGTGCACATGCTGATGCAGGTGGAAGTACATTCATACACTTACAGAATAAATAAAATTAAAAAAAAAAGTTACAGTCTCCACAAGGGAGACCCACCCGTGTCTTTTAGTTATGTTGCTATCAGTCTGTACAATTTCTGGCAAATTGTTGGTCCACAATAAACTCTCCCCACAATAAATCTTTAATATGTAAATTTGTAACAAAGACAAACATAATTCAAATCAGTCATTATTTTATGTGATAAAAAAAACACTGGAATGTAACCTAGTGCTATTTCTGCCGTGGTAAGACACCATGACCAAGCACTTACAGAAAGGAAGAGAGTTTACTTTGGCTTATGGCTCCAAAGAAATAAGTGTTCATCATAGTGGGGAAGCATGGCAGGAGCAGCCAGAGCAGAAAGCTGAGTGCTCACATCTTCAAGCCTGTGCCTTTAGTTCCTGGCACTTGACGGTAGAGAAAGGTTTTTTAGATCTCTGTGCGATTGAAGCCAGCCTGGTTACATAACTGAGTTCCAGGCCGCTGGGTGCTGACAGAGAGATCCTGCCCTCACAAAAATACTACATATCACTATTCTATTTATATACCTATATATATATATATATATATTCGTTAGCTAGTATTATTTTGCTTTGGGACAGGCTCTCCCCTATCTCCCCTTATGTAGACCAGGCTACCCTTGAACTCATAGAGATCTTCCTGTCTCTGCCTCCCAAGTGCTGAGATTAAATGTGTGTGCCACCATGCCCTTTTTAAAAAAATTTTTATTTTCTGAGTATGACTGTATTGCCTGCATGTGTGCAGGTTCACCCTTGTCCTTAAAATGCCAGAGGAGGTCAGAGAGCGTATGGGATACCATGGAACTGGAGTTACAGATAGTTGTTAGCCACCAAGTGGGTGCTGGGAATTAAACATGGGTCCACTGTAAGAGCAGCTAGTGCTCTTAACCACAGAGACATCTCCCCAGCCCCAGCCTTTTGTTAATATATTTTTTGAAACAGGATCTCATGAATAGCAGGCTAGCTGCAAACTCACTTTGCAGCTGGGGATGGCCTTGAACTCCTGATCCTTCTGCCTCCGCCTACCAAATTCTGAGATTACAGGGTACACTCCATGCCTGGTCCTGTATTTTATTCCTAGATAGCAGCATAGCAGCATAACTTTTCTGGTTACTGCTAAGTTTTTTTTTTTTTTTTTTTTTTTTTTTTTTTGAGACAAGGTAGTGTAGCCTCAGCTGGCCTGGAACTCACTATGTAGACCAGGCAGGGATCTGCCTGCCTCTGCCTCCCCAGTGCTGGGATTAAAGGCATGTGCCTCTAACCCCAGCTCCAAGTCTCTCTTATGGTAAATAATGTGTTTTGAAATTTAAGGTCTCCATAATCTTTGCCTAATTTGGATATATACTTTTGCTTCTATGTCCTGCTAAGAATTTTGCAAATTTTAGAATGTTAAGTGAAAGTTATTAATAGTTGTATGAGTCAGCTTTCTGTCACTGTGACAACAAACTGGAGATGATTCACTTAAACAAACTTATTTATTTATTTATTTTAAATTTTATTTACTTATTTTCTTTTTTTTTAAATTTTTTAAAATTAATTTTATTTATTTCTGTATGTGTATCAATGTACTGTCTGCATGCAAGTTTGTGCACCTGTGTCGTGCAATGCCGCGGAGGTCAGGAGAGGGTATCAGATTCCCCTGGAACTGGAGTTCTCCTGGAATTGAGAGTTTCAGAGGGTTCTCGGCCGCCATGTGGGTGCTGGGGATCGAACCCGGGTCCTCTGTAAGAGCAGTCAGTGCTCTTAACCGCTAGGCCATCTCTCCAGCCCTATTTACTTATTTTCTATGTGTATGAGTGTACTGTCTGCATGTAGGTCTGTGCACCCGTGTTGTACAATGCCGCGGATGTCAGAAGAGGGTCTCAGGTTCCCCTGGAACTGGAGTTCTCCTGGAATTGGAGTTACAGATGGTTCTTAGCCGCCATGTGGGTGCTGGGGATTGAACCCGGGTCCTCTGCAAGAGCAGTCAGTGCTCTTAACCGCTAGGCTATCTCTCCAGACCCTTAAACAAACTTATTTTAGGACATTATTGGTCAGCTCAAGTTGGCCTATGAGCCCGTAATTGGGAAATTTCCTCTAAGACATTGATTATTGGCATAAATTAATTTCTCCTATGCAATTAGAATGTTGGCAACTATAACCTACCTTGGGGAAATTTGATAAACTGTTCACTCAAATCATTCTCTGCAAGGCCAATTCTCTTGTAGACCATTGTTAAGAAAGGAATGGGCTCTGGAAAAGCATCTCATAGTTGATGTCAAGTGGTCATTTTAGAGCCCAGAAATTATTCCTTGGGTAACAGTAGGTAGTAGCACAAGAAGAACTAGCCTCCTCTAGCCTTACTTCAGAGTAGTACTAGTTGGGCACTCAGGCTGGACATGTAGAATCATTTCTGGGTAGCTGACATGATGGTACATGCCTGTAATCCCAGCACTTGAGTAGAAGAGGCAGGAAGATCTCCGAGAGAATTTGGAGACCATTCCGAGCACAGAGTAAGACTTACTCTGTTAAAAAAAAGACTCAGCTTTTAGTTATGTAGGACAAACTTTATTGTAAGATTGGAAAAAATAGACTTTTCTTATCTTTTTTATATAATCATTGCTTATTATTTATTTATTTATTTATTTATTTATAAGCCTTTTGGTCTTTCCCCTGTACTTTTATATCATTTTCCTAAGGGACTTAGGGCTGAAGAGGAAAAAGTTAAAACCTAAGCCTGGTATGGGGGCTTGCATCTATTAATCCTAGCGTTCCAGAGCCCGAACCAAAAGGATCACAGTGAATTTGAGACCAGCCTGGGCTACTTACCTAGTGAGTTCCAGGCTATCATTGGCTATAGATTGAGACCCTGCCTCAAAACACCAAAAAATGAAAATAAATAAATAAATAAAAAGACTAAAACAGAAGTTGGGCCAGGAGTGGTGGTGCAAAACTTTGATCCCAGCACTCGGGAAGCAGAGGCAGGAAAGTCATTGGAGTTTGAGGCCAGCCTGGTCTACATGGTGAGTTCCAGGCTAGCCCAAGTTACAGAGAGACCATGTCTTAAAAAAAAAAAAAAAAGGAAGGAAGGAAGGAAGGAAGGGAAGAAGGAAGGAAGGAAGAAAACACAAAAGACAACACAAAAACAAAGCAAATCCCAAGCTGAAGTTGGCTGGTTGGTGTAGTTTCTCTTTAAGTCTAAATGACACTTGAGAGAAGCTGGACACTGGGAAAGGAGGTTGGCTTCTTGGATTACATGTGAACTTTCTTTCTTTTTTTTTTTTTTAACTTTTATTTTTTTTTTTAATTTATTTTTTATGTGTATGAATGTACTGTCTGCATATAGGTCTGTGCACCCGTGTCGTGCGATGCTGCGGAGGTCAGAAGAGGGCGTCGGAGTCCCCTGGAACTGGAACTAAAGACGGTTCTCAGCTGCCATGTGGGTGCTGGGGATCGAACCCAGGTCCTCTGCAAGAGCAGTTGGCTCTCTTAACCTCTAGCCCATCTCTCCAGCCCCCGTGAACTTTATTTCTAAATGACTTTAAAGAATGTGTTTGAGGGACTGGAGAGATGGCCCAGCGGTTAAGAGCACCGACTGCTCTTACAGAGGGCCTGGGTTCGATCCCCAGCACCCAAATGGCGGCTGAGAACCGTCTTTAACTCCAGTTGCTGGGGAATCTGACACCCTCTTCTGACCTCAGCATTGCATGACACGGGTGCACAAACCTACATGCAGGCAGTACACTCATACACATAAAAAATAAATAAAATGTAAACTACTAAATCTGGGAGATTTATATAAAAAAAGAATGTGTTTGAGTATTTTGCCTGCGTGTATGTCAGTGCACCTGTTAGTGCAGTGCTTTATGGAGGTTAGAAGAAGGTGTCAGATTCTTTGGAATGAAAGCTATGGATGGGTGTTAGCTACCATGTGGGTGCTGTGAACCAAACCAAGTCTTCCTCAAGAACAGCAAGTGCTCTTAACCAATGAACCATCTCTTTAGCCCCCTTATTTTTAATTATGTGTACACATGTAGGTGTCACTGTGCATTTGTGTTATGTGAGTGTAGTGCCCTTAGATTTCAAGAGGGTGTTGGATTCCCTGAAGCTACTTATAGGTGCTTATTTGCCACCTGATATAGGTGCTGGGAACCCAGGCCCTCCGCAAGAGCAGCAAACGCTCTTAACAACTGAGCTATCCATCTCTCCAGTGCCATTTTTTCCTTTTTTGTAAAATATTTTTAGCTGGGTGTGGTGACACATATAGTCTCAGCACTTGGGAGGCAGAGGCAGGTGAATCTCTGTGAGTTCCATGCCAGCCTTGTCTACTTGATGAATTCCAGGCCAGTCAGGGCTATATAGTGACATAGTCTCTCTTTCCTCTCCCTCTCCTCTCTCTCTCTCTCTCTCTCTCTCTCTCTCTCTCTCTCTCTCTCCCTCTCTCTCTCTCTCTGTTTATGTGTATGTCAGAGGACAACTTAGAGGCATCAATCAGTTTTCTCCTTCCACCTGTGGATCTCAGAGTCAAACTCAGTTTATCAGGCTTAGCAGCGAGTGTCTTTACCTGCGGAGCCATTTTACTGGCCCATGAACTTTATTCTTTTTTTTTTTGAGACAGGGTCTCCCTATAGCCCCAGCTGGCCTGGAATTCACTCTGTAGACCAGGCTGGCCTTGAACTCACAGACAACACCTGCCTCTGCCTCCTGAGTGCTAGGATTAAAGGCATGCACCACCACACGGGGTTTAAAGGTGGTTCTTAGCCACCACGTGGGTGCTGGGAATGGAACCCAAGTCCTCTGCAAGAGCAGTCAGTGCTCTTAACCGCGGAGCCATCTCTCTAGCCCTGAACTTTATTCTTTCTCTGTTTTCAGATACCACAAACAATGGACAGTTGGTTTTACCCTTCAGAAAATTTTGTTTCTATTCTCTTCACTGAACAATGATCACCATGTTTGGATGATAGGTGCAGAGGGTAGTGAGCCCATTTTGTGTTTTCTGTATTTCATCAGTGCCTGGAATACAAAGGTTTTCTTAGGGAAAGTGTAACCTGGAAATCCTGTCTTTGACCTTTCTTCCCAAAGTAGACCAAATTAGTCATTAATCAGCTAAAATACTGATAGGTAGAAACAGGACACACAGTAAGCAAAATAAAGTCTTTACCTAATGAAAACGCTATGCCTTCTAGACCTCTATCCTGTCTTCTCATTCTTCCTGATGGCATCTTTCTCTTATCTAAGTAAACATTTTTCTGTCTTTGAGACTTATTCTCTGTGTGGACATTAGAGTGACCCCTTTTGAAATACAATGCTTAACCATCATAATTTTGTAACTCTCAACTTTCCTCTCCAGCCTCTTAAACACTTCACAAGATGGAAAAGATTCAGGAACAGCTAATGCCCTGGGTGATCTGCAAGCAAAAGCAATTAGCAAAGTTTAATGTTTAATGTTTGGCCATTTGAATGTTGTTCTTAAATGAGGAGAATTTTTTTCATTAAGAGTGATTAAATTAAAAGAGAATGCCTAAAAAATAAAAGAGAGAGAGAGAATGCCTATTTCTATTATTCTCACATGGGGAAAATATCACAAGCTATGTCTATCCATTTATAAAAAAATTCAGAGAAGGGTATGTTTAAACCTGTAGTAACTTCATACATCAAAATAGAGAGCATTTGTGATAGATTTCAATAACTCTGAGAATTGCAATAAAAAATCCATATCATTTTTTTAAAGGGAGATAAGGGGTATTTTTGTGGGTGATCTTTAAAAACAATGTGTAATACAGAATGGCTTCAAATTTCCAATGTAGCTGAGGATGACATTGGACTTCTGATCTTCCTGCCTCTACCACTGGAATGCTGGGATTACAGGCATGACCCACCCGTGACCAGCTTAGCGTGACCTTTGGCAATCATTCTGTAACATGTTCGAGACACTATGTTTCACATCTCTCTTCTCATCTAGTTTGATGTTCTCCTCCTCCTCCTCTTTTTCTTAGTGTTTTGAGATAGGGTCTCCCGTTAGTCCCAGCTGGCGTAGAACTCGCTATGTAGACCAGGCTGGCCTTGAACTCACAGAAGTCTGCCTGCCTCTGCCTCCTGAGTGCTGGGATTAAAGGCGTGGGTTACCATGCCTGGCAATGATGATGTTAATGAATAGTCAAGAACTCTTCTGTTCAGTGGGGTATTAGGTACTATGAACTAGTGGAAGTAGACTAGTCAGCATCTTTTAGATTGTTCTTCTTTCCAGAACATTGTATTTAATAAAATTAAAAGGACGAGGGCATGAGGGCTGTAGAGACAGCTCAGTAGTTAAGAGCCCTGGGTGCTCCTTAGAGGACCTGAGTTCTGTTTCCAGCACCCAAACATATATAAACACTTTAAAACTCTGCCTTAAGGCTGTAAAAATATAATTTTTTTTGTCTTTTATTTTCTCTTCTTGAAGCAGGCTCTCCCTGCAGCCCAGCTGGCCTGGATCTCACTATCTAGAACAGGCTGGCCTTGAACTCACAGAGATCTGCCTCCAGAATGCTGAAATTAAAGTTGTGCCACCACTGCTGGCAGTTCACTGTAATTTTACATTAGAAAAATCGAGGCTTATAAACTACTGTGTGCATGTCAGGTTGAAAGCAGAGTTGTTAATTTATTGTTCCTGGGACTGAAGAGATGACTCAGTGGTTAAGAGCACTTGCTGCTTTTCCAGAGTACTCAAGTTCAGGTCCCAACACCCATACCAGGAGGCTCACAACTGCCTGGAACTGTAGTTCCAGGAGATCCAACACTCTCTCCGGCCTCTGTGGGCACCTGCAGTCATATGCAATACACATGCATATACATAATCAATTTTTTTTATTTCTTTCCTTTGCTTCCCTTCTCTTCCCTGACCCCGGCCCAGGACTTGCATGCTAGGTCAGCACTCTAGTCCCGACCTACAACTCCGACTATGTTATTTTCTCTAACCAGATTCTAACACATGCATTTAGGGCTTTTCTCACTCTCTAATATTTTATGGTTATCATTTTGACTACATTCCTTTGTATCACAACTAGCAAGGTACTGTGCTCTCAGGAGGTATCATAAGTATTTTTGAATAAGGCTGTAAAAAGAGATGAAGAAGCCCCTTTCCAGTATTGGGACTTTAGTGATTACTGCCATCCTGGGAGACCTATAAGGGCTTCACTGACTGTTCCTGGTCTTCCCTGCCTGTTGTCTCTGTAGGTGAGTAGTTCTCCTGGATCATTCCTTTGTTATTCTTAAGGGAAATGGCTGTGAGTTCACAGGTGGTTGTGAGATCATGGTAAAACTGTTTCCATTTTATGTTCTTCCTCTGAGCAGTTTTTCTTCTTTTTAAACTCTTTTCTCTTCTGTCTCTTTTCCTCTAGATGGTGGCCTTCCTCTGTAATGAAGGAAAGGAAAATAAGTTAACCACCGAGAAAAAAGGTAGAAAATAACTGGTTATAAACTGGGCATGGTGGCACACGCCTTTAATCCTAGCACTCGGGAGGCAGAGGCAGGCGGATCTTTATGAGTTCAAGGCCAGCCTGGTCTATAGAGTTCCAGGACAGCTGGGGCTACAGGGAGACCCTGTCTTGAAAAGACCAAAAAAAGTTTTAAAAAAAATCAAATAAATTAAAAAAAAAAAAAAAGAAAATAACTGCTTATAGAAGGACTTGAGTATGCCGCAATCTAGTTTTTCCTGTTGACTAGGAAAGAGCTCACATATAAGACAGAGGACAGAGTGCCAGCTGTGGTGGCACATCCCTGTAATCCCAACATTCAAGAGACCAAGAACTCAAGGTTGGCTGACCCTTGTGATACAGCATCTGGGAGACTGAGGTAATAGGACTTTTATGAGTTTGAAACCAGCCTGGATCACACAGTGAGTTCCAGGCAAGGATATGGGAGAGAGGGAGAGAGAGAGAGAGAGAGAGAGAGAGAGAGAGAGAGAGAGAGAGAGAGAGAGAGAGAGAGAGACTCAAGGAAGCAGTGATTATAGTTCCACATGTGCCTTTTTTTTTTTTTTTGGTCTTTTTGAGATAGGGTCTTCCCGTAGCCCCCATTTGTTATGGAACTTACTATGTAGATCAGGCTGGCCTCAAATTCACAGAGATCCTCCTCCTGCCTCCGACTCCTGAATGTTAGATTTAATGGTGTGTGCCACCACACCCAACCCATGTGCTTTTTGTTGTTATAGTCGAACAATAAGAAAAGTGAAGCTCTATCAACAGGGATAATTATACCTAAAAAGTAGACTTCTTTCTACTGAAAATTATTTATTGGGCTGGAGAGATGGCTAAGTGTGTAAGAGTAGTTATGTTCTATAATTATGAGGATTAGAGTTCGAACTTAGTACCTAGTTAGCAAATCATGGTCATTTGCATGCCTGTCGTGCCAGCACTGAGGGTTAGAGACTGTTGAGGCTTGCTGGCTGCAGGCCTAGCTGGAAAAAGCACTAGTTCCAGGTTCTGGGAGAGACCCTGACTTAAAGGAATAAGGTAGAGATTGACAGAGGAGAACAGAAGACATCCTTCAATCTCTGCATTCAAACATACAAAGAGTACAACCAGCACACACACAGACATGTGCATGCATCAGACATGTACACACACACACACACACACACACATGTGAGGAGCTGTAAGCCTGCTCATAAAGGGTTAACTCTGAAATAGCTTCAGAGCTGTTCCCTAAAAGTGCAGGCGTGCAGAGAAGCTTCCTGCCTGCACACCTGATGTTCTGGAGGAAGCTTATCGCAAGCAGTTTCTGCTGGTGCAGCAGCCCGCGGAGGAAGCTTATCACAAGCAAACAGTTTCTGCTGGTGCAGCAGCCCGCTTGATAAACTTTTAACTTTTTACAAGAGTTACCCCCTACCTCCTCCCTTCTTTCCGCCTCACTGCCCTATAAATTATACGTTTACCCTACAATAAAGTAGACCTCGACAAAGAGCTTGCCTGGTCTCGTTTCTCTCGCTCGCTTATCTTACAGGTTTTGGGGTCTCCCTCGGGTACCTGTCGTTACATGTCCCTGCAGGCAGGGTCATATTGGTGCCCGACGTAGGGGCTCGAGGTAAGAGACCCCTCACCAGACAAAGGAACAAGGAGGTCCGGCTGGACGATATCATAAAAAGAGGACGCCCCGCCTCCCATGGAGCCAGATCCTCGGAGAAAAGAGGTGAGTAGTTCTTTGTCTAAAAATTAAAGATGGGCAATTCACTGTCTAAGGAAGAAAAGTTTATTCAGTACTTCAAGACAGCTTTCAGAGAGAGAGGAATTCGGGTTAAGAAAAAAGATTTAACTAGATTTTTTTATATTCATAGGGGATACATGTCCCTGGGTGGTCCTTGATGGGCCCTCAATTCACCCCAAAACATGGAAAAAGGTAAAGCAAGATCTTGACTGCATCATGCAGACTAAGGGACCAGA